>SJYV01008119.1:180227-195583 GCA_006410875.1 Neotragus pygmaeus
TACTGATGCTTTCTAAGGCCCACTTGACTTCACATTCCAGGATGTCTGGCTCTAGGTGAGTGATCACACCATTATGATTATCTGGGTCGTGAAGCTCTATTTTGTACAGTTCTTCTGTGTATTCTTGCCACCTCTTCTTAATATCTTCTGCTTCTGTTAGGTCCACACCATTTCTGTCCTTTATCGAGCCCATCTTTGCATGAAATGTTCCCTTGGTATCTCTAATTTCTTGAAGAGATCTCTAGTCCTTCCCATTCTGTTGTTTTCCTCTATTTTTTTGCATTGATCGCTGAGGAAGGCTTTCTTATCTCTCCTTGCTATTCTTTGGAACTCTGCATTCAGATGCTTATATTTTTCCTTTTCTCCTTTGCTTTTTGTTTCTCTTCCTTTCACAGCTATTTGTAAGGCCTCCCCAGACAGCCATTTTGCTTTTTTACATTTCTTTTCCATGGGGATGGTCTTGTTCCCTGTCTCCTGTACAATGTCATGAATCTCAGTCCATAGTTCATCAGGCACTCTATCAGATCTAGTCCCTTGAATCTGTTTGTCATTTCCACTGTATAATCGTAAGGGGTTTGATTTAGGTCATACCTGGTCTAGTGGTTTTCTTTACTTTCTTCAATATAAGGCTGAATTTGGCAGTAAGGAGTTCAAGATCTGAGCCACAGTCAGCTCCTGGTCTTGTTTTTGCTGACTGTATAGAGCATCTCCACCTTTGGCTGCATAGAATATAATCATTCTGATTTCTGTGTGGACCATCTGGTGATGTCCATGTGTAGAGTCTTCTCTTGTGTTGTTGGAAGAGGGTATTTGCTATGACCAGTGTGTTTTCTTGGCAAAACTCTATTAGCCTTTGCTCTCCTTCATTTTGTACTCCAAGGCCAAATCTGCTGTTACTCCAGGAGTTTCTTGACTCCTACTTTTGCACTCCAGTCCCCTATAATGAAAAGGACATCTTTTTTGGGTGTTAGTTCTAAAAGGTCTTGTAGGTCTTCATAGAACCGTTCAACTTCAGCTTCTTCAGCTTTACTGGTTGGGCATAGGCTTGGATTACCGTGATATTGAATGGTTTGCCTTGGAAATGAACAGAGATCATTCTGTCATTTTTGAGATTGCATCCAACTGCATTTCAGACTCTCTTGTTGGCCACAACAGCTACTCCATTTCTTCTAAGGGATTCCTGCCCACAGTAGTAGATATAATGGTCATCTGAGTTATGTTCACCCATTCCAGTCCATCTTAGTTTGCTGATTCCTAGAATGTCAACGTTCACTCTTGCCATCTCCTGTTTGACCACTAGCAATTTGCCTTGTTTCATAGACCTAACATTCCAGGTTACTATGCAATATTAAGTCCATCCCTTTTCACCTGGGTTTCTTTGGGCATTTTTCCTCAGGCTATTTCAGAGCAGATTTAACAGCCACTGTTGGGGATGCCTGGTTCTTTTTTGCCTCTTATTTTCCTCCTCATATTCTCTACCATAATATGCTGTCTGAGCCAGCTGTAACAGTTTTTCTAAAGACTGATTTGGTCCAAACGCCTGTTTTTGTAACTTACAGCAAATACCCGGAGCTGACTGAGTGAGAAATCTACCTTTTAAGATCATTCTTCCTTCCGCACTTTTAAGATCAGTAAACTTGCGGAGAGACTCCCATAGTCTAGGAATTTACCAGGAGTTTCCTTCTTTCCCTGTTCTATGTTAGCCAACTTAGCATGTCTAAATTCTTAGCGTTTGCTCACTTGAGTCCTTCAAGAATACACCTGGCAAAGTGGCTCTCTTATTGGAGCCACTTGGATCCCAGTAGGAAGGAGGGCTATTTTGTGTTGCCTCTTTCCCCTTGTCTCACGTTCAAGCCATTTATCCCCAGAAGTAGTAGCTTCCCCCCAAACTCAAGTTTTTGAGTCAGGAGTCTGTCCCAAGACATGTTACATCTCACCAAGTAAGGTCATAAAGTTAGTCCTGTAAAGTCTTCTAGGTACTTTTTGGATCCTCCAAATAGTCTCGACCACAATTGGGACTGTTTGAAATTCTACCGAGACTGGGGCAACCCCTCCTAGAAGGGTTTCGTGATTTTCAGCCTGTTCAGTTGGGAGCCCCAGATAAAGGGGCAAAGGAAGAGAATAGGAGGGAGCTGAAGGTTTCACACCGAAATCTGTACCCTTGGGACATAAGTCTGGCATGTCTCGTAGACAGATAAATAACAACACATGAGGCACTTCTACATAAGGCATTTCCCTTATTTTCTACAGAACCAGTCTAGTTGTAGAACAGTAATAACTGAGATCCTTCAACAGGTCAGCATTCCCCGTCTTCCAAAGGATACTGTGGCCATTCAGTATCACAGAAGAAGATCAGACATATGTTTTTAAACTCTGGTGATCAAACTTGTACCAGCATTAAAAATATATATATATATATACATATTTTAAAGGAGTGGTTTTGGAACTGCTAGCTCCTATCTGTAAAAGAGAAAAAAGCGGCTTCCACAACTGTGGCTTTTTTTTTTTCCTCCAGAAGTGTCCTTCCCTGCTCTAGATGGGGGTGTAGGCAGACTCTCCACCAAAGCTTTCCTTCCCTGGTCGGACTTGGTCTGTCCCTTACCAACACAGGCTTCTTACTCATCCCTCCCGGTTCTACCCACCAAGGTGGGGTGGAGATGCCCTAGGGGTAGGCCTGCTGGCATCCCAGATTGACGTCCGGTTCCTCACCATTAAGATCTTTGTCTGATTTTCGCTCCTCCTCCGATGCCACCCGGGGTGGAGCAGAGTAGCCCAGAATGTTTCCCAGCTAGGACCACTAGGGGGCGCATCCCCCTTCCGTGTGCCTCTGCACATTCCCGAGCACAGTCCAGACTGCCGTAGAAGCGCTGAGCCATAAAGAGACAAACAAAAAACCCAAGATGTCTCTTCTCAGTGTCACCACACCAGTATATGTGATAGCAAAAGAGGTAGTAGGGGTCGGCCAGCGAGGAAAAAGTGATTTTGTCCTCAAGCTACTAGGGCCAATCCTTCCAGGTCATTCCCACAGATTCCACAAAAGGAACATCTAGGGAGTTGAGATACAAGCCAATGGAGAGCTTTCTCTGGTCTGCTAAGAACTAGCACTACCAAAGGAAGAAGCTCCCTGTACTTCCAATCTGACCGTATCTTCCAATTCCTGATCTATGTCTTCAAAAACCTTACGGTCACAGCAATGCTTCTACCCACATAGATCGGAGGCACAGGCATGACAAAGGCTTGCTTTTAGGACTCTGGCCCCCGAGGCAGGCAGCCAAGAGAGTGACCTCTAGCCTGAGAGACGTTCCTGGAGCTAGAGCTCCACCTAGCTCCCAAACATGCTCTTGTAACTTCTGGCAAAGCTTGCCTAAGTCTAGCAAGGCTAAACGCTTCCATACATGGGGTCTAAGTAAAAGTACACAATAACAGCATGGATCCCAAGTCCCTTGAAAGCCTATGACCCGACTGATTAGGTTAGTAGTTCTAATTTCCCACGCAATTATGAAAAGGCCAAAGAGACCAGGAAAAGCTGACCGAGAAAGGGAAGTTCAGTCCACACGCTTTGCCCATTTTTGGTTGCTTCCCTAGCAGGGACCTTGGGTGTCTCTTGGCATTGGCAGGTTGGTATAAACCCCCGACAAGGCTCCCCTTTTTGGGGCTGCCTTCAGTCATTACAAGACACTGCGAACCCCCCGAGCAGGGCTCATCACTTGCTTCACACAAGGTGTGTCATTCATTCACACAAGCACACTGAAAAGTTAGTCAAGTAAAGCAGAAAACGTGTATACCGAGAAAGTGGAGAGGCTAGAGCTCTGAGTGTTCTTACCTTGACCTGAAGATCCCGGACGAGCCCCCAAGATGATAGCTTACAGTGAACAATGTCAGATTTGTGATCACCGAAGAAGGTTTAGCTTTGGGACCAGGGACCAGGCTTGATCACTCAAGAGCTTTTGTGTAGCAGAGTTTTATTAAAGTAAGAAAATGGACAGAGAAAGCTTCTGACATAGACATCAGAAGGGGTCGGAGAGTGCCCCCCAAGTCACACCTTTTCAGAAAGCTTCTTGCTTTAGTGATTTAAAGAAGAGGAAAGTTGCTCTCTTTTCTGAATACTGAAAACTGAAACTAAATACTCTCAGTATTCAAAGTGTCTTATTTTCAGTCATGGGGTGAGAGGTGGGACTATTCAAACACTAGGATCTGCTCTAGGGTGGGGACACGGCTGTCTTCTTCGGGGCCTTTGGCTGACTTCAGAAGCCGTGTTCCCATTAGTGAGGGAGAAGACAGATGCCATCTCCCATAGCCTGGCTGTTCTCACCTCTCCCCTGCCTCAGATCTGGTTTGGGGCCTCACCTTCTCACACATACACAGGCACGGTCCTCAGAGCAAAGGAAACAACAAATGACTTGCCAGTGTCCCGGGCAACTGTGTGCCGTGCAGGCATTCCTGAAGCCAGAGGTGGAGGGGTTGGAGGTTGCAGAGTCCTTAGGCTAGTGGAAATAAAATTCTGAAGTGCCTAAGCATTACATTTATTTGTTCACATGCAAAGCCCCAGGTCCCACCTCTTATGTATTTCAGTACATTTGGGGTTTGCTTAGGATCTTGCAATTAAAAGCACCCTAAGTGACTCTGTATCTCCTTTCACCCTCTGTTCCCTTCAGGGACAGTACACGTCAGGGAGGGGGTTGTGATATAATCAGGCCAGTCCTGCTGAGTTGTGGCTGTAGCCCCAGGCACCTCTCCTCAGCTCCTGGAGAAGGAGAAGACTTTTGGAGCCAGGGGATAAGCTGTTTAAACTGTTAGTCAGAAATGCTGTCATCTGCCATTGCTGCCTTTCAAATTTCGGAGGCATCCCCTCAGGGAATACAGCTACAGGGACCTTCACCGGGCACTCCATGCTACTGGAACAACCACGATTCAGGAAACCGTTCCTAATTCTGGACTTTTTTTCCTGCTGAGAAATGAGTAGGCCCTAAGTACGACCTTAACAAGAAGGCATGTTCCTCTCAGGTGAGGGACAATCACCATTTGTGACACCTACTTCTAATCAGTGATGCCCCAGTGAGTCCAGAACCACCAGCAGGGAGGCCTCCATGACCGGACAGTCACGTACTCTGGTGTTTAGACATGGCGGGCAGTTCATCAGAGGCCTGACTAGGGCTCTTTCCTCCCTTGATCTGCGAGTCATACAGACCTGGGGAGAAGGAATTTTAAGATTTTGAACAGTAAGCTGCCTGCTAGTCAATCTTGGAGAACAAGCAGCTTGTAATGACCTGCTCCTCACAGCCTCTGAGGGGACTGACTTCATGGAAACATCAGCCACTCTTGCTGCTGGTTGTTACTCACTATACCCACTGCACCGGCCCCTCCAACTTTTTTTCTTTTCAAATGCTTAGAACTGCCTCTGAACTAGGTCTAGATCTAGCCAGTCTGTTGCAGAGCATCACTTTTGTGGGCTGTGGGCACATTTTTCATGTACAGATTGCCACACATGCTGAGACTCTCAATGCTCCAGAGATGCTAAGTACCCTCTTGGGACTTACAGTCTCAGAGAAGGTGGGCGGGGTGGATGCTGACTGGACATAACAATAGAGGGAATGTTAGGCTCTTTTGCTATAGGTTCAAGGGATAGTCATGGACTTTGGGGTTAGAGATCTGAGAGGACAAGTCAAGTTCTGTGCCTTCAAACTAAAGGTAGAAGACCAAGCTGAAATTCAAAGTGAAGACCCACCTTCTTAAATGATTTCTCTGTACAATGCACATACACACTCATACAACAAACCAACCACACAGTCAATGGTGCCAAGACTAAAGAGGCTAATCTCTCTGTTCTTAGAAGGGTGTCAGATGAGGAAACCTGGTTGGCAGGAATACCGTGACAGTATTAGGGAGAGTCAGTTTAGTGTAACTGATCTAGTCTGGAGTCTAGGAATCTGGCAGTTTGCGAGTGTCTGTGACTCTCAGCCTCTGCATTAAAATACATCTACAGTCCACTGATGAAGAATTTAATGTGTGGAAAAAGCTGTACAAGGAAGGGATATGTCACATCTTTGGTAGTTCAATGATTACTTCTTTGATTTCTTCTTTAATTATTTTCCCCTTCTAATTATTATCTTTTTTTGGAGAGTCCAAGATTAAGAGAATGAACTATGGCAAACTGAAGGCCCCAAAGAGCTGGACTTTTCACTTAAAAATAGAACAAAATGTTCTTGAGAAGAAAGTTTGTATGTTCACTACAATACAATCTCTTGTCACAGAAAAATATAGAAAAATGTGCAAATTCATATTGTCAACACTCTAGGAGCTCACTAGCTGTGCTACCTAGTTAGGATTGTGATTAATGGTTATTTAAGAAATCTCCATCACCTCTCTCTTGTCTGCAATTGGTGAGATCTCTTTCAATGACTAGGGAACTTGGTTAGACAAATGTAATTATCAGGCTGTATACTCTGAATATTTGATATCCTAACTACATTCTTGGAATCCCAGTGGCTTTAATATGGTTCTGTCTGGCCCACTGTAGGATGCAGTCAAAGAAGAAAATGTACAGAAAGTGAAACAACAATTTATGGCTCCCCACAGTGTCTCTAAAGATGGCTGCATACAGATGAAAGAGGTATCTTTTATGACTGTACCTTTCTTGACAATACCTTCTTGGGCTGTGATTTTCTCTGTAGAATCAAGTTTTACATTTGATTGGGAAATTAGAACCCTCTGCAAGGCAGTTGGGTTGGATAACACTTTTGAAGTACTCACTTNTATCTTTTATGACTGTACCTTTCTTGACAATACCTTCTTGGGCTGTGATTTTCTCTGTAGAATCAAGTTTTACATTTGATTGGGAAATTAGAACCCTCTGCAAGGCAGTTGGGTTGGATAACACTTTTGAAGTACTCACTTTTCCTTTTTCATCAATCTTAGTGACAAGGAGATCATTTTATTTAGGTCAGTCAGTTTTATAATTGGGTAATTGATATGCTGGAGGCTTTTCAGTTACACAGTGTCCTGTTCAAATTCAACCTTGATGTAAGGAAAACCTTACTGACAATAAATAAGTTTAAATTTCAGCATCAGCTCCCAGGGCAGACTGGAAAGATCTGCCCTTAAACATCATGAAAACAAAACAGACAGCTGGTGTCTTGACTTCAACTCAATCCACATTTACTAAGTACCTACTAAAGCAAGGAAATGCATTAAGCACGCCGTATCTCATATAGCTGCTCTTTTAACCTGATTATTTTCCCTTCCAGTTACAAAAAGATTCACAGTTTAGAATTTCTACACGTATTGTTACTCTAGAGTAACATGTTGTATTGTATATTATTGTATTGTACATTGTATATTACATTTTGTAACAATAGCTACAAAAATGGTCAAACATTATCCCTATTTTACTGATGAAGAAACTGAGTTATCCAGCACCATATGGCCAAGAAGTGGCACTGGTTTAAGTTACGGGTATGAATCTATACAGGTTTATTCTATAGAGTTATGAATTCATACATAAAAATAAGCTGCTATGAAACTAAGATATTTATTTCATAGTCAAAATTGCCTGCTAGACATATTATCTGAAGTCTGAAAGGCTAGTCTCTTGATCCTGTCATACTTGGTCAATATTATCGATGAAAATAGCAATTTTTCTTCAGAAAGTTATGATAAAGCAAGATAATATCTTCTTATTAAAAAACAGACATGTACATCAGAAGGCTGCCTTCTCAGAAAATGAATAAGCTAAACTGGATATTTATGAGTGTAGTTGTTTCCAAAATTTTCACTAAAAGGCAAAAAAATTATATAACCAATAATTGCATTGCAATCAACATAAAAGTAGCAATGTATTCATTAATGAAAATATAACTGCAAGTTTCAGGTAAAAATACCAAACTATTCATAATGACACATTCACGGTTGCATCCTTCTGCCCACAGAACAGAGCAGAGCATAGTGGTGCTCAGTAAATATTTGTTCTGTGTGCATGTCTGCTCAGTTGCTCAGTCATGTCCACCTCTTCTTGACTCCATGAACTGCAGCCTTCCAGGTCTCCAATATACACAGTTATACGGTTAAATTTATCACAAATGAACCAACTTTTGAAGTATCATACAGACACTAATAATGTATGAGAGTATAAACCTTAGCCAACACTCAAGAATCAAGTCAGATAGCAATCATTCCTGGTTTTCCATGGGGCATCAAAGACATCTGTATACACAGCATTTCTCCAGCACAGACTTCCCTGGTGGCTCAGACGGTAAAGTGTCTGCCTACAATGTGGGAGGCCCGGGTTCAATCCCTGGTTCAGGAAGATCTCCTGGAGAAGGAAATGGCAACCCACTCCAGTATTCTTGCCTGGAAAATCCCATGGACAGAGGAGCCTGGTAGGCTAGAGGCCATGGAATTGCAGAGTTGGACACGACTGAGCGATTTCACTTTCTTAAAATTCTGACACTGCCATTTACTACATAACTATGTAAGTACCACATACTTGTCTCTGTGCAGCCTGGTTTCCTTAACTAATAAATAATAATGATGTGCTATGCACCCTATAGGTTGTTAGGATTAAATGAGTTAGCATATGTAACCATTTAGAATAATTCATGTGTGTGTTAGTCACTCAGTCATGTCCGACTCTGTGCGACCCTATGGACTGCAGCTTACCAGGCTTCTCTCTCCATGGAATTCTCCAGGCAAGAATACTGGAGTAGGTTGCCATTCCCTTCTCCAGGGGATCTTCCTGATCCAGGGATGGAACCTGGGTCTCCTACATTGGAGATCCGTGGATTCTTTGCTGTCTGAGCCACGAGGAAAGCCCACAGAACAATTCGTAGGACATATACAAATTATTTGGGGTACTTCCCTGGAAGTCTAGTGGCTAAGACTTCACACCCCTACTGCAAGGAACCTAGATTTCACATGCTGCTACTAAGAGTTTGCACTTCACAATGAAGAGACATCTCGAGCGCCACAACTAAGACCCAGCACAGCCAAATAAAGAATATACATATAATAAAAACAACAACAACCCTGTGGTCCAGAGGTTAAGAATTGTCTGCCAACTCAGGGGACACAGGAAGATCCCACATGCCATGTGGCAACTGAGCCTGTGTACCTAAACTACTGAAGCCCCCGTGTCTACAGCCCATGATCTACAACAAGAGAAGCCACTTCAATGAGCCTGCACATTGCAACGAAGAGTAGTTCCCCAGCTCACTGCAAACAGAGAAAGCCTGCACAGCAGTGAAGACCCAGCAACCAAAAATAAATTAAAGAAAAATGTCAGTTTACTTAGCACAGTGCTGGGCTCACAGTAAATGCTCAATAAATATTAGTGCTTGTTAATTCTAAAAAAGTTATTTGGTATTTTTCTTTTCTAATATGTGTAGTTAATACTGGAGCTTCTAAGATAAAGTGTGAAACATTTTAAACACTAACACATTTATGATTAAACGATGATGATTTTGGGTTGTAAGCTTGTAGAAAACAGATACTCATAGCGTTTCATATCTAGTAAGAGTGTCCAAAACTTCTTGAAAGAATGGTGAATCCAAAATGACAATTGAGGGCACAGAACTGCAATATGAGCTCACCATTCTGGGAGTTCTAAGTTGTTCTTCCCTCTAATATGTTGCTCTGTGTCTTTTACCCAAGGAGCACTGGTCAGTGTCATCATCTGCTATTTCTCCCCTTTTCTTTAGCTTGCCGGCATGTTCTTATCTGAGGATGAAAACTTTCTTCTGCTCTTTCGCCAGGAAACCCCCTTGGACAGCAGTGTGGAGTTTATGCGGGTGAGCATTTGGTTGTATCTCTATGGAGGCCAGGATCCCAGGCACCTGCCATGGCTGCCAACTCCCTGCCCACCCCCTCAGTGAGAGCTGCCCATGGGACAAAACCACGCAAAGAAGCCCAGGTGTTGAGCCTGGACTGTGGCCCCCAGTCTCAATGTGCTCCCTCAATGGGTTGACCTAGGCTGCTCCTGAGCTAACAGACTCCTTAGCCTGTGCTGCAGGAAGGCGGGTATCTGAGGAATGTAATGGGAGGGTAGGGAGAGGAACGTGGAGCCCAGAGAGTACCAGCCCGCCCAGAGCCCTGGGAGCTCCAGTGAACTGCTGCCTTCTGAGAATGCAGGCTAGACATCCAGATTCCATGGGCAACTTCACTGTTGTTTACTAAGTCATGTCCCCATAGGATGTAGCCCACCCGGTTCCTCTGTCCATGGGATTTCCAGGGCAAGAGTACTGGAGTGAGTTGCCATTTCCTTATCCAGGGGATCTTCCCAGACGAGGGATTAAACCTGGGTCTCCTGCATTGGCAGGCAGGTTAAATGTTGGTGACTAATTCTAGATTTGAAGGCACAGTATGGTCAAAATATAACTTGTTATAGGGCCGATCTAGCCAGCAAGTGTCTCTTTGCAGTCACTGTGCCTGAGTGAAAATTAAAGGCAGAATCAGTAGTTCCTCTTTCAGCCTCTAGGTTGTTGTGGTCTGGGTGTGGATTGGAAAAGAATTTCCAGACATGAGACAGAATGAAAGGAAAATAAAGATTATTAGAGTGGGAGATGCTGTTAGAACAGCGGGCCAGCTCAAGGGAGAACCGATGTTGAACAGCGGTCCTTAGTCCACTTTTATAGCCAGGGTACAAGGATGGGATAGGAGTCTTAATGGGTCATTTGCTGATGGGATGAGGCACGTATACTGGGTGGGGGAAGAGGAGGGCAAATACCTTCTCCCTATGGGGTAGGAGGGGAGACAGGTTATACTGTTCCATTATAGTTACAACATGGGGGAGGGGAGGACGCTAAGGGTCTGGTTTTTCCGTTCCTGCATTCCAAGACCCTCTTTGGTTTTATCTTTTCTGTCCTTGGCTCACCACGTTCCTCTATTTTTAGGGCCAATTCTTTGGCCCCTTTTGATACCCTGCTCATGTCTACCTATTTCCCTTCTCAGGCATTGGGGAACCCAGTCTCAAAGGAAAAGGGGCGATGATCACTCTGGCTTCAGGCTGTACAGGGGCGTTGTGGGGCTCTGGGTTCCCTTTGCCTGCTCTCTATCAGGGTGCATTTACAGAGAGAGATGAGAGTCCATGGAATGATAAGTGACTTGTTTCAGCATTGTCTAGGGGTTGGTCAGGGAATATTCTTGTCATGCTACCACTTGGAGATTTGTTGTGTTCTAGAAGAAACAAACTTAACAAGAAAGTTAAAGGTACATGGCCCAAAGATTAATAGAAGTAGCAAAGCTGCTCAGGCGCTACCAAGGGAACCAGGCCCAGACCTTGGTTCGTGACATTAGTGTTTCTCTAGGTACTAGAAACACTAGAGTGTTTTTCTAGTGCAAGGATTTGGGCTCATAAAATCTTTACCTGAAAACATCTATCTGAAGGCTGGTTCTTGTGGGTTTTTTCCCAGAGCACAGAGTGCCTTATTTCTGATCTCCACCCTGAACTTCTTTCAGGGGATGTTGAAGGTCAGCAGCTTGCAGTGGTCACGAAATAATCCTTGTAGAGGCAGCTGGCAAGTGACAACTTCCAGTCAGCAGGGTCCCTTCATAACCAAATATTTGACCCTGCTCTGGGGGCATTTCACAGCCACCGTGTCCTGCGGTCCTGGGAAGGCCCTTTCCCAAGTCTAACAAAGATTCCATCGACAGGCCACTCAATGTGCTGTGACTAGACCAGGCCTTGTGAGTAGCAAAAGTCCCTGGACCATACCTGTCTAACTAGCCTCTTGGTCTAGGAAAATATTCCCTCTTGTTGCCTCTTCCTATATCTAGAGTTACTTTGTTACAATCACTGATCTCATAGGGAACTACATATCAGCATTTTATCACAGGCTCAGTCACACATTTGGTAACATAAAAAACAACCTTCTGAAACAAGAGTCGGACATGACTGAGCGACTTCCCTTTCACTTTTCACTTTCACGCTTTGGAGAAGGAAATGGCAACCCACTCCAGTGTTCTTGCCTGGAGAATCCCGGGGATGGGGGAATCTGGTGGGCTGCTGTCTCTGTGGTCGCACAGAGGCAGACACAACTGAAGCGAGCTAGCAGCAGCAGCAGAGGTCTCAGGTAAAGTGGGCTGGGAGCAACTGGGTGACTCACCATTTGGCAATTCCCTGAAATGTGGAAGGCACTCTTGGGATGGCTCAGAGGCAACACCTAGGCTCCTGTAAATCAATCTGGACCAAAAGGGAAAGAAGTGAACGTCACAGGGAAGAAGGCTGAGGAATCCGCCCTACAATCCTATCGGGGAGACAGTGGCCAGGGGATGATGGTCTCCGTTTTGCTTCAACCATTATGTCCCTGACGTGGTGCATGGACGTTGTCTTGCTGGGGGCAGATGCCCTTGTGGCCTGATCCATTCCATGTCCCCCTTATTCTCACAAGGGAGTCTTCATGTGGCAGGCGCCCTAACAGCTTTTAAGTGCCTGACCTGTGCCCACACAATATTGGATGGCCTAGTCCTCAGTTGGAAAGAAGACAAAGAAGAGACCCTCGCCTGTTTGGGTGCCAGCTATTGGGGTACAGTGAGCAGTGGGGCCTTTGGAATACACCAGAGGGCAAGCCTGGCCAGAGTTCCTCAGTTGCTTCCACAGCACCCGCCTGTTCCCAGAGGGTCCCTATAAGAAAGGAGAAGTGAGGAGGTGGGAGAGGAGACCCCAAGGTCCTCGTATGGGCCACCAAAAATGGTGTGGTCCAGGCATGGGTTGGAAAAGAATTTCTAGACATGAGACAGAATGAGAGGGAAATGAAGTTTATTAGAGTGGGAGATGCTGTTAGAACAGTGGTCCAGCTCAAGGGAGAACCGACGTTGAACAGGGGTCCTTAGTCCACTTTTATACCCAGGGTACAAGGAGTGGGATAGGGGTCTTGTGGGTCATTTGCTGATGGGATGAGGCACGTATCCTGGGTGGGGGAAGAGTAGGGCAAATACCTTCTCTTCATGGGGTAGGAGAAGAGACAGGTTATACTGTTCCATTATAGCTACAACATGGGGGAGGGAAAGATGCTAAGGGTCTGATTTTTCCATTCCTGCATTCCAAGACCCTCCTTGGTTTTATCTGTTCTTTCATCTTTGGGTCACCACATAAGTGTTATTGTCTGTGGGTGAACAATAGGCCAGGGAGGACAGAGCAGGGCATCTTAAAGGCCAGAGCGGTAGATTTAGGAAAGCTACTGCACCCAGGGCCCCATTTCCGAAAGAGTTTCCAAGTCCCCATTTAGAAGATGATAACCTAGCACCCTTTTACACTACTTTATCTTCTGGTCAGATGGAAGTTATGAAAAACTGAACAAGCATTTGCATAAACAATTCACAGAAAAAAATCTGAGTAGACAATAGATATATAGTGGTAACTAAAGAAATGCAAATTAGAAACAACTAATTTTTACTAAAGTGGTAAAAATTTAGAGGGATTAACAAAAAGATGAAGCACTGGCAAGGAAGCACTGAGACTGTTGCTCATGCTCAGCTGGTAGGCATGCACACTGGGATAATCTTATGGAAAGCAATTTTGCAAAAATGTAATCAGGTGACATGGTGCATGGAAGTGCAATGCTATTGCTGCTAAGTCGCTTCATGTATCATGTCACCTGATTACAAAATTTCATCATCCAGAGTTAATTCTAAAAAATCTACCTTTTGACTTGATAGTCCTACTTCTCCAAGCATCTATGTAAGAATATAATCAGAGATGTAGACAAGTTTTCAATGCTATGATGTACATTAAATATTCCAGTGTTACTTAGTATAGTTAGAACTGAAAATAACATAAATGTCTAACAATGAAGGAAAAATGGTAAATTATGATACATTCATACAATTCACTCATTCCACAAATACTTATGAGCACCTGCATTATGCCGGAAACTGTTCTAGGCCTGGAGATTCAAGAAAGAAAAACCCCATTCCTGGGTTCTGTGTCGTCTACATCAACCCTGTGAACATGTGACCAGTTCCCCTGAGAGGGTCACCCTCCATTCAGGAAAAGAGGCATTGACCCTAGAGATAGAAGGCCATGAACAAAGCAGTCTGGGTCCTCCTAACAGATACAGAAGAATCCTGCCCTTTCTGCTGTCACCTGCCTCAGGGTTTCCTTACCATTTTCTTTTCAATGATTCTTACATACATTGCTGCTGCTGCTGTTAAGTCCCTTCAGTCGTGTCCGACTCTGTGCGACCCCATAGACGGCAGCCCATCAGGCTCCACCATCCCTGGGATTCTCCAGGCGAGAACACTGGAGCGGGTTGCCATTTCCTTCTCCAAAGTATGAAAGGGAAAACTGAAAGTGAAGTCGCTCAGTCGTGTCCGACTCTTAGCAACCCCATGGACTGCAGCCTACCAGGCTCCTCCATCCATGGGATTTTCCAGGCAAGAGTACTGGAGTGGGGTGCCATTGCCTTCTCCTCTTATATACATTAGATGAAATTAACATACATTTTCTTACATATATGGGAAAAAAAAAAAACCCTTGACCACTAGTGAAAAAGAAAATCAGTAGGTAACCAGAACATCATATATACAGTTCTTTTCTTTCTCACATGTGACTACCAGGATTGAGCCTTACACAGTGAGAAGTGCTGAAGACATAGTTCTGGGCTAAAGGGAAGCTGAAGAAGTGGAAAAAAAAAAAAACAACCCGAAGCAGGGCACCACCTCCCAGCACCATGAGCCTGCCTGAGTAGCCTCCTTGTACTGTGCGCAGTTTTGCCTTTGAGAAAAGCCATCCTAACTAGTATTTCCCTCAGGGTTGCTGTGAGAATTCAAAGAGCAAAAGCAATTAATAAGGCTTGGTACAGACTCCAGGGTGTGTACAGGACGGAGTCTGACAGGGTAATACCCACTGGTCTTTCCTACTGAATGCCACATCTGCCTACCTCCCTGGGGGGCCTCCTATAGGGAACCTCCATCCTGGAGTGCAGAGGCCCCGTTACAGTTGAGGGAAGCCGCTGGAAAACGGAGGCAAAGGGGCGCCTGGAGAAACGCGCCAGTGTCTCTTCTGGAAAGGAAAACGGAAGTGAGGACCAGAGGCCTCAGGAAATGTGGGTCGCGGTGCTGTTACAGGAGACGTCACAGGAAAACTGCAGCGACAAGACCGCGGAGGGGCCCGAGGCAGGCCATGCCTGGGGGCCCCGGGGAAGGGGAGCTGGTGGCGAGGGTCCCCTCCACCGTGGGTCCGGGGCACCACTCCCGGCCTCGGCCAAGCGGGACACCCGCCAGCGGGAGGCGCAGGTGGTTCACTGGCTCCAGGCAAGGGCGGCCCGAGGCCGGCGGCGCGGGGTCTGTGGCGGGGAAGCCGCGAGGACACAGGAGCCCCTTTCCTAGAAGCCCGGGAGCAGGTGGCTGCTCAGGTGGCGAACACG
>SJYV01008119.1:205952-222605 GCA_006410875.1 Neotragus pygmaeus
AGGATTTGAAATAGCTCAACTGGAATTCCATCACCTCCACTAGCTTTGTTCGTACTGATGCTTTCTAAGGCCCACTTGACTTCACATTCCAGGATGTCTGGCTCTAGGTGAGTTATCACACCATTGTGATTATCTGGGTCGTGAAGCTCTATTTTGTACAGTTCTTCTGTGTATTCTTGCCACCTCTTCTTAATATCTTCTGCTTCTGTTAGGTCCATACCATTTCTGTCCTTTATTGAGCCCATCTTTGCATGAAATGTTCCCTTGGAATCTCTAATTTTCTTGAAGCGATCTCTAGTCTTTCCCATTCTATTGTTTTCCTCTATTTCTTTACATTGATCGCTGAGGAAGGCTTTCTTATCTCCTTGCTATTCTTTGGAACTCTGCATTCAGATGCTTATATCTTTCATTTTCTCCTTTGCTTTTCACTTCTCTTCTTTTCACAGCTATTTGGAAGGCTTCCTCAGACAGCCATTTTGCTTTTTTGCATTTCTTTTCCATGGGGATGGTCTTGATCCTCGTCTTCTGTACAATGTTATGAACCTCTGTCCATAGTTCATCAGGCACTCTATCAGATCTAGTCCCTTAAATCTATTTGTCATTTCCACTGTATAATCATAAGGGATTTGATTTAGGTCATACCTGAATGATCTAATGGTTTTCCCTACTTTCTTCAATTTAAGTCTGAATTTGGCAATGAGTTCATGATCTGAGCAACAGTCAGCTCCTGGTCTTGTTTTTGTTGACTGTATAGAGCTTCTCCATTTTTGGCTACAAAGAATATAATCAATCTAATATCTGTGTTGACCATCTGGTTATGTCCATGTGTAGAGTCTTCTCTTGTGTTGTTGGAAGAGGGTGTTTGCTATGACCAAGTGCGTTCTCTTGGCAAAACTCTATTAGCCTTTGCCTCTATTAGCCTAAGGCACCAGTTAAACTGGAAGTTGGGCTCACCTGGCTTTTAGCCCTGGATCTTCTGGCTGTCACTCTGTATTCCGACTACTCCGAATGCTGTCCCCAGCCAAGGCCACAGGCCCTGGGAAGGAAGAATGTGGTCTTGACCATGACAACTTAGAAATGGCCTGGATTGGAGCTAAGCCGACGCTCAGGACAGACTCACACCCCAGGCCAGGAAATAATTTAGCTTCCTACTATGTTGACCTGTTTTAATAGCATGCATAATGCTGTTTGAAATCCTTTGACAGGCTTAGCACTAAACAGTGAGTGGGAAATCGCTGAGAAGCAGGAAGCAATTTCCCACCTACTGGTGTATCTCTGGTTTCCTTTTGTCCTAGGTTCCTGTGAAACTCTGTAATAGTATGAATACTCTGAAAAAGGAAATTAGACTGAAACTGCTTGGGAGAGAGAATAATGAGATTACTCTGCCAGCTGGGCATTTTTTTCAACATTGATTTAACATTATTTTAGCTCTGGCCGTTGTTACCTTGATTTTATTAACTTACAAAGCAGACCTTAGGCAGTGAAATTCTTGCACTAAGAATCCCCAGCAGATTTCTAGCATTTCTTTGAATACCCTGACTCTGAGGGGCTTCCTCCCACCTCCAACTAGAATACTAAGCCACTACTTTCTGACTTTTAAACATAGCTTAGCTATTTTTTCCTTACTTTCCTCCACCTGGTTCTTGCTCATCCTTCAAAATTTCATTAGAAATCATCTTGCCCTCTTCCATCATTTTCTTCTAGAGTGGCTCCAAGTGCCTCTCCTCTGTGCTCCTGTAGTATCTTGTGTATTTCAATGTCTTAACATCATATCCATCTGTTTAATTCACTTTGCAAATATTCATTGAATAAATACCTGCTATGTCTCCGGCACTATTCTAGTCATCAAGGATTCAGCAGTGAGCAAAACAGAGACTGACACTAATAATAAACATAATAAATAATCAATTACGTTGCATGATAGCAGGTAACGAGGGTCATGGAACAAATTAAACAGTAGAACAGACACTGCCATCAGGGCAGCTGGGATGGGAGATTGGGGAGAAGGTGTGATTTTCAACAGGGTGGTCAGGGGTGGCCTTTCAAGATGATGCAGCTTGAGAAAGGACCAAAGGTGCAGCAAGCAGGGCCCCTGGGTCAGGGGTGTGCCTAGCATTTCCAGGAACAGGAGGAGACCAGTGTGGCTGGAGCAGAGTAAGAAAGGATGACACAGAGGCCAGACCAAGCCAGGCTTTGGGGGCCACTGTGAGAACTTGGTGGTTTAGTTGGAGGGAGATGGAAGGCTTGAAGCAGAGGATGCCATGAGCTGGCTTTTGTGTTGAAAAGCACCTGAAACGGGCAAGGAGGGAATCGGAGGGACCTCTTAAGAGGCCACCCCTTCATCCAGGTGAAAGGACAGCAGCTTGGATCAGGGCTGGGAAGCAGAAGAGACGAGAACTAGATCTGTTTGAAGATGGAATCAGTAGGATTTCCTGATCAAATAGCTAAGAGTCAAGGGCGACACTGAGACTGTTTACGGATCTTGCACTCCACCAGCCTGTGATTCATCTGGGGCAAGGGGGCATCTAATCTGCGTGTTCTTAGCCCTCACACGGAGCCTGGCACACAGTGGGCTCCTTAATTGATTCTGTTATCACCTAATAGACAGCTAAGAGTGAACCCTGACAGTATTAGTAAACTTGGCCTTGGGATCCTCCTGCTTCTCTTACATGTGTCCCTCATGACCCTCCGGCCCCAGCGTGATTCCTGCTCCCTCCTGGGGTGTCTTCCACACTACTTAACTGCACATGGCCACATTTTGCACAGACCTGACGTTCCTCCAGCGGTGTTTCGTGTTCTGAAAGTCTCCTTGTTCTCTTTCCTTTTTTAAAACCAGACCCTCCAGGGCAGAACCAGAAAGGGTGCCTGGGAGTGCTGGGCTCCATCCTTAGGTCTCTCACTGGGATCCTTCACCACAGAGTCATCCAGAGGGACCCCAACCAGAGAGTGGGGATGAGCCACGCTGAGCCCAGTGTATGGAGACAGACAGGGAGATGGGAGCCCCACGCTGATGACGCCAAGTAGGAGCTATAGGAGTAAGGGCTAGAGCTACAGGACGCTGAGGAGACTGAGCGGAGCAAATCCAGGAAAGACAATCAGAGCAGGACAAGCCTAGGGTTTGTCCTCATGGACTCGGAAGTCACGTCAGTGTGTTCCTTTTCTTGAGTCTGAAGTGGTTTTTCAGGTCTGAGGGGTAGGGTCTCACAGAGACCAAGAACACCCGCTCCCTCACCAAACCCCCCCTCCTTCATGCTTTTCTCTCCAGTTAGAATGTGATCTGGTAGACTAGTTCACACAAAGATGTACGTTCACCCCTTCAACGACTATTTAGGGACAACCAACCTACCAAGAGAGATATGGTCTCTGACCTTATAGAGTTTTTCAATTGGGAGAAATTTTGATTAAAAAAACAAAGGGGAAAGGAGCAAAAATTCACTCTGGCCCCTCCCTTCCATCCCTGCTGTGCATGTCACTGCCATACTGTATCTACCCGTAAGTAGCAGCCAAGTCCAATTTTCCCTTCATTCCTTAAAAACGTCGATGTCACCTTAAAATGCAATTAAACTATTTTTTAAAAGTTTTCCTGATTAAAAGAAAACAACAACAAGATGCATTACAATGAAGCAGCAATTCTAGAACTTGCAGGATGAGAAAAGTTAGGTGGTTAAAAGGGAAAGGCCAGGGGAAGGATAAATTAGGAATTTGGGATTAACAGATACACACCACTATATATAAAACAGATGAACAACAAGGACCTACTGTATAGCACATGAAACTAATATCTTGTAACAACCTATAATGGGATAGAATCTGAAAAAGAATATATATACACATATATATGTATAACTGAATCACTTAGCTGTATACCTGAAACATTGTAAACTGATTATTCTTCAATTTTTTTTTTTTAAAGGTAGGTGAACAGAATTAAAGTTAAATTTTGTTTTCTTAACATGCAGTACTTTATTTTCTTTGAAACATTGCCAGTGTTGTTCTGGTACTGAATATCTTAATCATAAAAATTGAGACTTCCTTTTGTGCTAGGCCCTGTGCAAAGCACTTTTCAAACATCTCATTTGATTCTTACATGAACTTTATGAAATAAATTTTTAAATAAATAATCTATTTTATAAATGAAAAAACTGAGGATTACAGGTCAGAGATGATAAGGATGGAGTGGAAATTCCCAGACCCCAATCTATCTTCAAACTGAAACATTTATGACTGAAAGTCTAAGTGCTGAATTAGAAAACTGAAAATTTTCAAAAGAGGGAGAGTTAAACTCTATGAGAAATCAAGAAGAGGTACAAATCCCTATGAATAAAATGAAGAGCAAGGTGAGGAAAAGGCCATGTTAAGAGATTAGGATTCTCTTAATATTTTTATAGATAATACAGGAGCTCTGACTGCCAAAACAGAATTTATTACCCAGAAAAATTGATTTTTCTCCTCATGAAGTACCTAAACAATCCTGCCAACTGACATCTTATTAAACACTGAAGAGGAAACAAAGCAATGAAGGACAATGGGAAACAAGAATGGGTTCTACCAAATTGTTCTGGACAAGAGAGGAACATTGATGGATTAAACTGGGGAAGGGAGAAGGGGGAAGAAGAGTGAACTGTGGCTGCATAAAGCCCCAGGGGTCACCTCAGTCAAACATCCCATCATAAGGGGTAAGAGCAGGCAGGGAGGAGACATGTAGACTGTTTACAAAGCTGATACTTGGCTGAAAAGAGATTCTGCTCATCGCTCATCAGCCCTGCAACCCTAGTTGCCCAAAGCTCTTTTCTTCAGTCTTTTGGTTTACGTTTAAGAAACCTCAGGCTGGCAGCCCTTACAATGGAATGCCCTGACCTGAGGAAAGTCAATGAAATGAAGACAGAAACAGCAATGTACAGGAGCTCTGACAGCTCCTGTACCTTTTGATGACTTTGAGCTTAGATCCAGAAGCTGAGAGTCCTGAGAGGCAGCTGAGGGGAATCCGAATGGTCTTAACCAACTTTTGAGTATCTAGGTTGAGAGATGTCCATGGACAAAGACTGTCCTGTTACTCATGTTATGTCTGTTTCATAGCTAAAACCCCATGCTGCTTCTGCTCAAGCATGCTGCAGTTAAGCATTCATTTTTATTTCAAACCATCCCATGAGGATAGGACCATGATCAATCAAACTCCGATGACCCTTCATTGGTCCTTTATGCACTGGTGAGATAGCTAAGTGTTCAAGAATCTAGTGAGAGTTTCCACCCAAGGATCTGAGTTTGCCCTGAAAATCAGACCAGTTTAATGAGATTCAGGCATATCTATTTCATTTTTCTTTCTTAAATTGCAGAGGCAATTTATACTTTTCCAATGAACAGATATGGGAACTGGGCTACAGTTTTTTTTTTTTTTTTTTTTAGGCCTTTGACATTTCCCTAAAGACTTTTGGGTACATTAACTTTTAGAAACTCAACACTTAAAAAAAAAAGGCTTTGAGAATCTGAGCTTTAACTGATACACCAAGTGTGAAATCACTTTACTGCTGCTTTAGTGGCTTTTTACTGAGCAATGGACACAGTCAGAGCAACAATGCATTAAAGGTGTGGTTTCAAGGTTTACCATTAAATGCTTTATTTAGATGTAACCTACTAAATAAATTCAAATTGACCCAAATAAGGATTGGTGTATTTAAAACCTGTTTGAAACCTGAACAATGAACAAGTCAAGGCAGAACATCCAATCAGAAGAGAAAAGCTAAGGTCTGCAACCTTGTCTCACCGAAACTCCTAATTAATGTTCTGTACAAGGAAGGAAACTATTAACAAATTCCAATTATGACACCTAATTAAGAGGGGTTGCTAACACCTGGCAGCAGGGAGGATTAGCTGCCTGAATAGAATATTATTAGGTAATACTGAGCTTTTTAAAATGTAAGCTCATACATGTGGGACATACTCAACTCATATACCTAATTAGAACATGGAATGTGAACTACTGCAAAAACAATGAAATCTGAGAATGTGTCACACAAAGAGAATATCTCCATCCTCTACCTTGTCCAAGCTCTCATTCTTCATCCTTCATTCCTGGATTATAGCATCTAACTTCCAGTTGCTTCCTTCCCTATGTCTCTGATCCATGTCAACCTAAGACACAACTGGGCTATTTTTTTTTTTTAATTTTTATTGGAATAGAATTGATTTCCCTGTTGATTTAGACAGTAAAGAATCTGTCTGCAATGCAGAAGACTGGGGTTTTATCCTTGGGTTGTGAAGATCCCCTGGAGAAGGGAATGGCTACCCACTCCAGTATTCTTACCTGGAGAATTACATGCACAGAGGAGCTTAGTAGGATATAGTCCATGGGACTGCAAAGAATTGGACACAACTGAGTGACTAACACTTTCATGTTNGACTGGGGTTTTATCCTTGGGTTGTGAAGATCCCCTGGAGAAGGGAATGGCTACCCACTCCAGTATTCTTACCTGGAGAATTACATGCACAGAGGAGCTTAGTAGGATATAGTCCATGGGACTGCAAAGAATTGGACACAACTGAGTGACTAACACTTTCATGTTTCACAATGTTTTGTTAGTTTCAGATGCATAGCAAAGTGAATGAGTTATACACTCTTTTTTTAGATTCTTTTCCTATATAGGCCATTAGAATACTGAGCAGAGATCCCTGTGCTATACAGTAGGTCCTTATTCGTTATCTATTTTACATACAGTTCAGTTGCTCAGCTGTGTCTGACTCTTTGCAACCCCATGGACAGCAGCACACCAGGCCTCCCTATTCATCACCAACTCCCAGAGCTTACTCAAACTTATGTCAATTGGGTCGGTGATGCCATCCAGCCATCTCATCCTCTGTCATTCCCCTTCTTCTGCTTTCAATATTCCCCAGCATCAGGGTCTTTTCAAATGAGTCANTCTGATTAGTTGGTTTTTCCATTCTCTTCAGATGCCAACTTTCAAGTTTAGTTTCATCACCATTCATATGGCTTTCATTAGGTCAGCCATTCCCCATGAGATTAGTGAGAACTGGTGAAATGAGTACTTAATTGGAGACAAAAGACTCGGGATTAAAAATGTTCCTGCAACTGCTGGCATGGCAAGATGTCTCAGTTCTTTCTGAACCTCTGTGTTCTAATCTGTAAACAAGGAGTAATCATTACCTCCCAGAGTTATTGTAAGGGTTAAATAAAATAACCTAGGAAGAATCATTGAGTTTCATCCACCACTGTTCACTTTTGCAGGCCTTTGAATTTAGAACATTTTCCTAGCTGACCTGCATCACAATTCCTTCTTAGCCCCTAAAATATTCCTTGGAATAAATCTGATGGGGTCTATCTAGCTCAACAAAATAATTCTTTAGATTTTAATTCATTGTTACCCTTTTAAAAACTAGAGGGAGATTTAAGTATCTGCACAGAGAGTTAATAAATGTGCCTTCTCTCATCAGTATAGTGAGACAGAATTTTGGTGACAATCCTCTGCTCTAAGGCAAAATATCTTTATTGTGGTTATGAAAAAGGCAGATTTTCTGTATAAACTGCAGAAGTGATGTAGGAACAGACATTCTCTGACCTGAAGGGACAGGATGAGAACGGAACCTGGTGGGAGAAAACGAGTCCTTGGCAATATTTGGTGGGATGAAGAGAGGGAATCCTCCCTGGAGGCCTGTCTTCACGGAGGTGCTCCCAGAAGGCTGGGTGTCCCCTAAGTTTAGTAGACAGGGAGTGGGGGCAGGGTGGCATGAAAGGGTGGGACCACCACTGACTTGCCTACTGACATATTATTTTTTGTTGTCCTCAGCCCAGCATCAGAGGGGTGGACCTTGATAAGTTTCGCGAGATTCTTTTGCGCCACTGCGATGTGAACAAGGATGGAAAAATTCAGAAGTCTGAGCTGGCTTTGTGTCTTGGGCTGAGAATCAACCCCTAATCCCCAGACCACTTCACCTTTTGCTCTTAGCATGTTTCTGAGCTCCTGCTGGTAAAATTCTATCTGTTCTTTGCTACTGGGGACAGTAGGCAAACTTTCTAACAAATGGTGTGGCATTCTTAGGCAAGGAGAGGGACTGGAGGGTCTTCATTTGAATGGCATGGTGCTTTCCTGCCTTTACTGGAACCCCCCCACCCCACCCCCCGCAGGGTTTGTGTTATTTTCCCCTTGACCCTGGCCTTTCCTGTCCCCCTAAGGACTCAGCTGACCTCCAGGGTCTGCCTGGCTTGTCCTCTGTCTGAGGCAGTGGGGGCAGCTGAGTCCATATGTCTGTCCTCTTCCTGTGGGCTTTCTACTCAACAGTGTGAGGTACCTGTGGCAGTCTTGTGACTTCTACAAATAGATTGTGAAGTGGAAATAAACTTGCAGCTGGAAACAAAGGTGCAGAAATAACTTACTGTGTTGTGACCATTGGAGGGCTCTATCTGATGGCTGGAAGGAGGAGCCAGTTCTCTAACTTGGGGTGAGGGGGGGGAGAAGATCCTGATGGGAGCCACACCCCCAATCCTCCCACCGTTCTCAGGTGCCCAAATGAGTTCCAGGCAACAGTGGGATTTGCCAATAATCACCCCCATCTCACTGCGTGGGGAAGACCTGAACACTCGTCCTGGGCTAGGTTTCACCCTTAAATGCTTTGTGAACTCACATGGCCAGGCAGGTAGGAACACAAGAAATTTGGAGACAATCTTTTCCAGGTAACCCAAGCATCTGTCTGTTACCCCCTGCAACCATCCTCTTTCCAACAGATTCCTCTGGCAAATCTGGAATGCCTGAGGACTTCTCCTGTGCCTGTGACTATCGGGGATCTCTCTACAGGCTGCTGGGTCCCCCGTGGACCAAACCCTCTGCCCTTCACTCCTGGAACTCTGACTCAGTCCCCCTGAGAGGGAGCCATTCTCTCTTGTGGCAGAGGCATAGAGTGATTCCTTGACTGTCCTGACACTTTATTTTCAACAACTCTGCTAAGTCACTTCAGTCGTGTCCGACTCTATGCGACCCCACAGACAGCAGCCCACCAGGCTCCCCTGTCCACGGGATTCTCCAGGCAAGAACACTGGAGTGGGTTGCCATTTCCTTCTCCAATGAATGAAAGTGAAAAGTGAAAGGGAAGTCGCTCAGTCATGTCCGACTCTTTGTGACCCCATGGACCGCAGCCTACCAGGCTCTTCTGTCCATGGGATTTTCCAGGCAAGAGTACTGGAGTGGGGTGCCATCACCTTCTCCATTTTCAACAATACCCCTAACTTAGACTCTGCAGGAATTTCAGCTTTAATGAGGTGTTATAGGTAATTCAGAAAAATTACAGTATAGAATGCTGATAATAACCCAAGAAATTTTACCACTCAAGAGATTCCCCTCACTGGCACACATCGGTCCCAACCTGGTTCCCTTTCTCTCAGATGTCTCTTCCTTCCAATATACAGATAATTAGTATCAGTAATTATTACTGATCAAGTGCTTTCTATGTGCCAAGAACCTCTGAGTGCGTTCTATACCTTAAATAATTCAGTCTTCACCAAGCCATGTCAGGTAGATACAATCATGACACCCACCTCAGAGATGAAGAAACTGAGGCAAATAGAAGCCAACCAAGGTGTCTGTGCTTGTACATCTCTGAGGCGGGGATTCAGGAAGTGAATAATGGTCAATTTTCAAATGATGTGACAGAAGAGGGCTTTATCTCCAAAATACAGCTCAAAATACAGCCCCCAAAACAGCTCAAACAACAACAGAAACACCCAATCGAAAAATGGGCAGAGGACCTTGATAGACATTTCTCCAAAGAAGACAAACAGATGGCCAGTAGGCACATGAAAAGATGCTCAATGTCACTAATTATTAGAGACATGCAAATTAAAACTACAGTGAGGTACTGCCTCACATCAGTCCAGAATGGCCATAATTAAAACCGACAAACAAATGCGGGAGAGGGTGCAGAGAAAAGGGAACCCTCCTACACTGTTGGTGGGAACGTAAGTTGGTACAGCCACTATGGAAAATAGTATAGAGGTTTGTCAGAAAACTAGAAGTAGAAGTGCCATATGATCCAGCTCCCACACCTGGGAATATGTTCGGACAAAACTATAATTCAAAAAGATACACGCACCCTTCTGTTCACAGCAGCACTATTCGCAACAGCCAAGACATGGAAACAACCTAAATGCCCATTGACAAGGAATGGATAAAGATGTGTGTGTGTATACATATATATACACACATATGTGGTCAGTTTTCATGTACCTTTCAGGAAACCTTGGCTCCTCCCCAGAGGTTTGGTCTCACTGTGGGGTCCACCACATCCCCCAGCAGGACATTTCTCCAAGTCTGGGTCACTCGGTGTGGATTAACTCTTCATGGGAGCTTAAGGAGAGTCCAAGAAACAGCACAGGGCAAGCCAAGCAGACTTCTCATTGTCCAAATGTTGAGTAACTGTGTACCCAGACATCCTTCAAAGAACAAACATTTCAAGGGTTGAGATGATCTCAATCCACAAGATGGGGAAAAAAAAAATTGGACCCGAAGCTGACCTATGTTCATTTAATTCATGACTTTCCCTTTTATCTGCATGAAGACCACCTTTGAGGTTCACTACTGCAACCGTGGCTGTATAAATTCTTAGCTTAGGGTCCTCAGTGACTGAGGTGGAAGTGAATGGGGAAGAGAAGCTTATTCTTTTAAGGGTAATTTGTTAAGATTCATTGAGGGCACTGAGATTCTATCAGAAGCTCCCAGGGTTCCTGCCCAATCATAACCTTAGGTTTCTTTCCCAGCATTCAAAGAAAGGACTGGGAGAGACCAAGGAAGATGGGTTTGCGCCGCCTAAGGAGTGAGTTCACTCAAAGGCCTTCTCAGTAAGTTTCCGTCGTATGTTCTACAGGATGCTGTGCTGGTGTGTCCATTAATGGGGCTTCCCAGGTGCCACTAGTGGTAAAGAACCCACCTGCCTATGCAGGAGATGTAAGAGATGCGGTTTGATCCCTGGGTTGGGAAGATCCCCTGTAGGAGGGCATGGCAACCCACTCCTGTATTCTTGTTTGGAGAATCCCATGGACAGAGGAGCCTGGCAGGCCACAGTTCATAGAGTCTCAAGGAGTCAGACATGACTGAACTGACTTAGCACACACGTACCTGTTCATTAATAGATAGTTATCTCAGTCCACTCTGGCTACTACAACAAAAATAATACTGAGCGGGTGGCTTAAACAACAAACATTGATTTTTCACAGTTCCTCTAACAGGGAAAGAAGCAATGAAGCTCTCTGTAGTCTCTTTTATAAGGGAACTAATTACATTTATGAGGACTCTGCCCTGTGACCTAATCACTTCCCCAAAGCCCAATCTTCAAACATTGAGTATAGCATTTACATATATTAACAACAAAATATACGAAAAACAAAAAAAGCAATTCTGTTACATCAAAAATAACAAAATACTAAGGAATAAATTTAACCAAGGAAATAAAAGATCTGTACGCTGAAAACTAACACTGATGAAAGACACTGAAAAAGTCACAAATAAATGGAAAGATATGTTTATCATTTGGAAGAACATTGTTAAACTGCCCGTACTACCTAGAGCCATCTATAAATTCAATGCAATCCATACCGAAATTCCAATAGCATTTTCCATATAAACAGAAAAAACAATCTTAAAATTTATACAGAACCATAAAAGATCTCAAAAAGCTAAAGCACTCCTAGGAAAGAAGACCAAACCTGAAGATATCACACTTCCTGATTTCAAACTGTTACTACAAAGCTACAGTAATAAGAATGGGGTGGTATGGCATACACAACAGATACACAGACCAATGGAACAGAACTGAGTGGCCAGAAATAAACCCTCACGTATATGGTCAACTAATATTTGACAAGGGAGCCAAGAATACTCAAGAGAAAGAATAGTCTCTTCAATAAATGGTGTTGGGGAAACTGGATAAGCACATGTAGAAGAATGAAAATGGATCTCTATCTTATACCACTCACAAAAATTAAGTTCATATGGATTAAAGATTTAAATGTAGAAGCAGAAACAATAAAACTCCTTGAAAAAAATAAGAGCGGAAGCTCCTTGACATTTGTCTTGGCAACAACTTTTTTTGGTGGTGGTGGGGGGGTGGGATATGACACCAAAGGCATAAGCAAGAGAAGCAAAAATCAGTAAGTGGAACCACTGATTTAAATCAAACTACAAAGCTTCTACATGGCAAAACAAATACATCTTCCATCCATGGGATTTTCCAGGCAAGCGTACTGCAGTGGGTTGCCATTTCCTTCTCCAATTTACTACACAATGTCACCTAAAATAAAAGGTTTAGTGATAGATTTCAGTTTCTATAAAATTTCAGTAAAACTGGTGTGGGTAACTAGCTTTACCTTGTCCTAACATTGCAGTATCAATTAAGCCAAAATTCCTATAAAATCCAGCAGTTTGAATGAATTTCATAGGGGCACAAATAACACACTTTCTTACTGAACTCAGATGAGAGCTGCTATTTTAAAACAAACAGCTTCAGAGGCCCTAGTACGAGTACCTAGACTTTTTAAAAGTTCTGCTTTTTGACTGCTTGACTGCCTCTCAATTGTGTGTAAGTTCTGAAGGCTTGTAAGTTTTAGAAATAGCAATAATCAGTGTATTTCTGCTTTATTCAGATAAACAAATATGAGTCTCAGACTTTTAGGATAATTTTCTAACTATCAAATCAATCAACCTGACAGATAAAAATCTGTTTTTATTCCCTCATGGATCCTCTCTCTTCTTTCCCTCCAGGGTTAGAAGAACTAATAATTGCAACTGTGAATGCTCCATCTCCACGTATCTAGGAAGTCTCGATGCCTCTGGGTAGGCTCCTTTCCCTGAGGGTGGGCTCTGCTCTCTGCTGCCCCCTCCCTTCTCTGCAGAGGTGCCTACAGCTGGCTAGTCCCTCTTCTTTACCTCTGTCTGGTCTCTAGTCTCTTCCTCCCACTTCATATATCTTCCCTTCACTAGCTAAAATCTATCCTTTCTTTAAAAATCTGCTCAAGTGTCGATTTTCCCCAGTTGTCCACCAATTTCTCTCATTATTTAACCAACACTTCATAATTTGACTCTAATTCTTCGGCAGTTGTTTTAGACATCAGATTTTGTCATTTCCAATGAAGTGATATGCTGCTTTCAAGTTCAGAAAACCTTGTTTTAGAGATCTTCCAAAAGCTGGCCCTACCCTACCATAGCATACACACACACACATCTTAGTACAATGCCAAGTAACGAAATAGAAATTCACAGTTTAAGGCAAGACAATGAAAATTCAGACATAAAATTTTTCTCTGCCCTTCTGAGCCTCCTCCTTCCTCATGTGTATTATGCATCCACAGTATGGGTTAATCAGACTCCCCAGGGGCAGAAACACACGCTCAACCATAAAGATCAAGTTTTCTCCTTCTGATCCCAGCCATGTAACTCCTTAGAAGATAACATTCGTTCTCTATCATATAAGGGGTCATGATGACTCACCACTCGCCTTGTAGGTGCAGACCACCTACAGGTGCAGCCAATCTAATATTTCCCTTAAAGATTGTGATTAACAGAACAGACTGGTCAGATGGCCGGGCAATATACTGCACCAGATCGAATGTAAGTTCTTAGCATAAATACTTATGAGCTTATTAATACTACTAAATACGTTACCTGTATTCTGCTTATTTTACAAGACTGTTTCTTACATTACTAAACACATGGCTGAGCCTCAGATAAAATGAATGATTTGGCGATGTGAAATGATCAAACATCCTTCTCTGTAAGATCAATGGCTGTAATATTATAACTCTAGATATGGGAAGAAGCAACAAACAGGAAACATTTCCTGGACCAGAATAGGCTAGAAAGACAGGTGGTCCAGAGACTTTTGGCTACTTTAACTCGTGTGCTGTTACTGGACTCGTGTGCTGTGACCTATCAAGGAAATAAAATCCTCGCCTAACTTGGGAATGTCCCCATGGGACAAAGTTACCATGAAATGTCTCCCAAATTTTGTCTGAAATTAAGACAGAAAGGTGGGAGGAGACTGTAAAATAATGTTACCCACTATCTAGTTCTGTAAGAATCAAGTCATAAGCCATGTGGTCACTGACATAACATACCTTGAAAGGACTTCAGGGCAAAAATCAGGATGAGATACTTTGTGCTCTGGGAAGACTGACAGAACTGGCCCTGAGCTAGGTATTTTCAGACTTCGTGACCCCAGTTTCTTGCATCTTCCCATACTTAGAAAAGCACTAATACTGTTCATTAACTAAGGTATCTGTTTCTCAAAAATAGTAAAATCTTGTAAGATGAGTTCTTGATTGCATGTACCCTTTGCCAAAATCACATATGTACTGGCCTCCCCCTTCATCTCTTCAGAATAGTTCTCAGAGCTCTGAGAGAGACTGTTACCTGGGTTATACTCCTCAGTTTGGCTTGAATAAAATTTTCCATTTCTTTCTTAGATTGACTACTGATTGTTTGTTTTGGTCGACACCAGGACTGATCAGAAACTTAAAGTATCACTGTGTATTGCGAAGAGCCTGAACTATAAGACTACATGTAACCTGGCATTTAGTTCCAATTCTGTCTGTTGCCAGGAAAAGATCCCCTAGTCTCCCTACACATCAATTTCCTTGTCTGTAAAACCGTCACGCTGACTTACTATGAAAATGATGCTGTATGTTCAGGCTTTGAGCACATCCCTTCCCAGGCCACCATTCCAAATGCATAGCAGTGTCCCAGCAAGCAATAATAATAATAATACATCTAAAAATAATGCTCACAAGCACAGAAATCTTCCTGTAAGATAACACAGGGCCTGAGGTCTTGCCAAGCTCCTGATTGGAAGGCAAGAAGGTTAACATCAGGCATTAAAAGGGATTGAAGGCAAAAGTTGGTCTCACTGCTTGATACCAACTGCTAGTATTAAATACACAATACAATATTATTAACTATTGTCACCCTATTGTATACTACATCTCCAGGACTTTTTATATAACTGGAAGTTTGTACCTGATGACCAGCTTTGCCTAAAGTATAATCACTGAGACAATATCTATGCAAGAAATAATTTTTGACTGGTTACAGTTGGAAGTAATTAGTGAATAGAAATAGAGCAGATAATTCACACAGAAAGTCACATAGAGACTTACTGAGATAACAAATATGTAAAAGAAAAGATAGTAGCTATATTGAGTCCACAACATGTCTAACAGCAATTCCAAACAAAAAGAATAGAAGGAATGATGGATAAATAAAACCTGAAGAGATAATGGGTGAGAGTTCAGACATGAAAACAGACTTGAGTCCTCAGGATAGGAATACACAATCAACGCTAAATCTAGTAAATAAAAATAAACTCACATCAGACACCTTCTAGCAAAACTGTCAAAAATAAAGATTAAAATGAAAAACCTCAAAAGCTAGCTGAAAAAATGAGAAGAATATTTACTAAGTTATCATTGCAAGCAGTTTTTTTTTTTTTTTTAAATCAGCAAGGCTAGATGTCAAAGACAAGGGAGCATTTCCAAGTAAGCTTATTACCTAATCATTTCAGAAAATGCCTTTGTGGTAAAAAGTTTTTCCATTGTTTATTCTTCATACTTTCCTGACAGAGAACAAAATTAACTGTTTTTTTCTCCAATAAGTCTTTTACAACTTTAAAAACTGTACAAAGATATTTCAGATCATGGAGGGCATAAACAGGAAATGACTAAAGGTATGGAATGAGTTAGGAAATATTTCCAAAGCAGAGATCGATGATTCAACCTTTTAGAAGGAACATTCGGTCATCTAGAGACATTCTTTAGACAAAAGAGAGGGATCTGTCGTGACTCTAGTCCGTTCTGTCACGTTGCTAGGAAATACTCCCAGCTCTCTGTGGAGATTGACAGTGGTGATGTGAGAAAGCTGAGGCAGTGTTGAAGCACACTTCATGGCACTCCTTTGATTTTCCCCTAGATTCATGGAGTCGCAAAGAGTCCGACAAGACTGAGCAACTGAACTGAACCCAGTACTGTGTCTTGTCACAAAACTATCCATTATCATCCTCTTTAAATAGTATTACCACTTTTCTAATTGGCCTTCCTGGAATCTAATTATTTTTAAACATTTTCTCAACTTATTTTACATGAAAATTGAAGATGATATTGCAACAGAACTGAGGTAGTCATTTGCATAGGGAAGTCATTTTCAGAGAATTATGGCTTGTATCTTGCATTCTTTAATAATTGATCATTAATTTGTTAGACCACGAAATGATAAACTCCATTTATTTTGCACTCCAGATTACAGGAGAGGGAATGTCTTTTCTTTCCATACCCACTGGCTTCCCTAGTGGCTCAGGTGGTAAAGAATCTGCTTGCAATGCAGGAGACCCAGGTTCAATCCCTGGGTTGGGAAGACCTCCTGGAGAGGAGAATGGCAACCCAGTTCAGTATTCTTGCCTGGAGAATTCCATGGACAAAGGAGCCAGGCTGGTTACAGTCCATGGGATCGCAGAGAGTCAGACATGACTTAACGACTAACTTTCACTTTTCACTCACTGTAAAAGGAGGGGCAACAAGTGGCTTGGAAACCTCATGTGATGAAAATATGATCCTTCATGCTTAATTTTATTGGGTTGGCCAAAATATTCATTTGAATTTTTCCATAACAT
>SJYV01008121.1:0-28983 GCA_006410875.1 Neotragus pygmaeus
AAAAAAAAAAAAAAAAAAAGAATGGACCTTGAAGGCATTCTTCTAAGTAAATGCATTGCATGTGTGGGTGCTAAGTCACTTGGTCGTGTCCAACATTTTGTAAACCTGACTCTTTGTGACCCAGTGGACTGTAGCCCACCAGACTCCTCTTTCAAAGGGATTCTCCAGGCAAGAATACTGGAGTGGGTTGCCATTCCCTTTTCCAGGGAATGAATCCGAGTCTCTTACATCTGCATAAGCAGGCGAGTTCTTTACCACTAGCACCACCTGTAAGTAAATAGACAGAAAAAGACAAATACCACATGATCTTGTATAGACGTAGACTCTAAGAAAACCTAACTCAGAAAAAGACAACAGATTTGTGTTTCCAGGAGGTAGAGGGGAGAGGGGAATTGGATGGACTCAAAAAGTACAAACTTCCAGTTACAAGATAAATAAGTCCTGGAGATTAATGTACCATGTGTTGACTACAATTAATGCCACTGTATAGTATATATGAAAGTTAATAAGAGATATAGATCCTTAATACTCTCATCAGGAGTAAAAAATATTTTGTAATTGTATGAGGTGATGGATGTTAACTAAACTTATTGTGGTAGCATTTTGCAACATACATACTTCAAGTCATTAAGCATATAGCTTAACACTCAGAACTGTGTGTCAATTACATTTCAGTAAAACTGGAGGAATAAAACAATGGGCTGTTCAGAAATGGTCTTGAAATCTGGCAGTGAAAGAAGAGTCAGAGATGGAAACCTCAGAAGCACCTGTCTGTGAAGAGAGGTAGGAAAAGGCACCCTCTGCAAAGCCTCAATGTCCCCTCCTGTGACAGCCCCCTAGAAACCAGGACACATCAGAGTCATAAGCGTTGATGGCAGGACTGTATTTTGGTGCCTATAGCTGGTTTTATTGTTGTTGTTTTACCGAGTTAGACAAGGTTGTGGTCCTCCTAGTCTGATTAGATTGACTAGTTTTCTGTGAGAATGGTTTCAATGTGTCTGCCCTCTGGTGCCCTCTTGCAACATCTACCATCTTACTTGGGTTTCTCTTACCTTGGGTGTGGGGTATCTCTTTACGGCTGCTCCAGCAAAGCACAGCTGCTGCTCCTTACCTTGGACGAGGGGTATCTCCCTAGAGCCACCGTTCCTGACCTTCAATGTGGGATAGCTCCTCTAGGCCCTCCAGCCACCGCTCCTTGGGTTGTTCCTCCTTGCCGCTGGCCCTGGTCTCAGGCTTGGGTGGCTCCTCCCAGCTGCCGCCCCTGGCCTGGGGGCTCGGGGTGGCTCCTCAGGGTCTCCACCCCTGGCCTCGGGCGCGAGGTGGCTCCTCAGGGTCACCGCCTCTGCCCTCGAGCGCGAGGTGGCTTCTTCCAGCCGCCCCTGACCTCGGACGCAGGGTGTCTTCCCCCGGCTTCCCCTGTCCTCGGACACGGGGTAGCTCCTCTCGGCCGTTCCTGCGCCGTAGCAGCCTGGCACTCTAGGCCGCCGCCCCTGACCTCAGACGTGGGGTAGCTCACTTTGCCGACTAAGGTCCGTCTAGTTAAGGCTATGGTTTTTCCTGTGGTCATGTATGGATGTGAGAGTTGGACTGTGAAGAAGGCTGAGCACCGAAGCACTGATGCTTTTGAACTGTGGTGTTGGAGAAGACTCTTGAGAGTCCCTTGGACTGCGAGGAGATCCAACCAGTCCGTTCTGAAGGAGATCAGCCCTGGGATTTCTTTGGAAGGAATGATGCTAAAGCTGAAACTCCGGTACTTTGGCCACCTCATGTGAAGAGTTGACTCATTGGAAAAGCCTCTGATGCTGGGAGGGATTGGGAGCAGGAGGAGAAGGGGACCACCGAGGATGAGATAGCTGGATGGCATCACGGACTCGATGAACATGAGTCTGAGTGAACTCCGGGAGTTGGTGATAGACAGGGAGGCCTGGCGTGCTGCGATTCATGGGGTCACAAAGAGTTGGACACGACTGAGGGACTGAACTGATCTGTCTAAAAGCTTCTCATTACAATTGGTTTGTTGAAATCAGTTGAAACATTGTATATACAATATTCCTTTCGTATACAATGTATACACATTGTATTTGACTAATATACTCTCTTAAATTACTTTTAAATTGTAAGAGTTCCCCTCTTATCGCCACCCACCCCGTCCCATTTTTTCATTTGCGTTACACATTCTAGATTGGGTGATGACTTCCTTGTGGTGAGATTTAACTTACTCTCTTATACTTACATTTTCTACACTTTCAGTCCAAGATCAGTGAGTCCAAGATGTTTTACAGATGGTGCTATGTCTTCTCATTGTATCTCCTCTACAGACATATGTCTAGTTGTCACTCTTCTTCTTATGGTGTAAAGGTAACTTTATTTTAAACTGTATTGAATAATGCAAAATTGTTTTTCAAGGTTTTTATACCAATTTAAACAATCTTTAGCAATTCCATAATCTTTTATTGCCCCATAGCCACACCAGTTCTCACCAATGCTCTGTGAGGGGTGGGGTGGGGAGTGGGAGGGAGGCTTAAGAGGAAGGGGAATATATGTATACTTATAGCTGATTTGCATGGTTGTATAGCAGAAACCAACACAGCATTGTAAAGCAATTATCCTCCAATTAAAAAAAATTTTTTTAAGAAAATACAGGAAGATAGCTTTATGACCCCAGATTGTTAGATAATTTCAAGCAGTAATATAAAAGAAAGGAATGATAAATTCTATTATATTGAAATTAAGAATTATTGACAATCAATATACACTATAAAGGGAATAAAAATAGCATACCATCTAGTAGGAGAATTACATATGTATGTGTGTATAATTTCTAAAAACATTAAGAAAAAACAGTCCATAGTCAAAAGACACAGAAGATTAAAAATGAGTCTCTGATTTTTTTAAAATGCACAACTGAACAACTAATAAAGGAAATAAAAATAAAAACCGCAGTAAAATGCCTTTCAAATCTGACTGTTGAAGACATTAAATGTTGATGAGAACTGGTGAAGCTATGGAACAATAAAAGACTATGGAATTGCTCAAGATTGTTAAAAGTTTTCATTTTATATTAGGGTATAATTGATTTATATTGTTGTTAGTTTCAGATTATTAGAAACTGATTGAGTTATAAGTATACATATACCCATTCTTTTTCAGATTTCTTTCCCATCTGGTTACTGCAGAATATTGAGTAGAGTTTCTTGTGCTATACAGCAGGTCCTTGTTGATTATGTATTTTATGAGAATCCTAGGGACAGAGGAGCCTGGTGGGCTGCCGTCTATGGGGTCACACAGAGTCAGACACGATTGAAGTGACTTAGCAGCAGCAGTATGTTTATGTTAACCCCAAACTCTTAAGTTTTCCCTCCCCATCCCCACCTTTCCCCTTTGGTAACCATAATTTTGTTTTTGTAGTCTATGGGTCTATTTCTGTTTCGTAAATATGTTCATTTGTATCATCTTTTTAGATTCTACATGCAAGTGATATCATATGACATTTTTATTTGATTTGCTTCACTTAGTATGATAATATCTAGAACTGCTCTTTTAATTTTATGTGCTCTGCTGGGCCTCTAGCCATTTCTTGTACTAGACAATAGGCATTTGTTAATTAAGACTACGAAATAGTCCCCTAGTGAATCATGTCTCCTGATATTCACACCCTTGGATGGGCCCTGCTAACACTGAATCTGCTCTGACCATATATAGCCAAAAGATTATGGCATAAATAATGATGCATGGGTTCAAGACTAGGTTTCAAATACTGGACTCTAGGAATACCCACTTATCACAATAGCCACGTCAAAAGTCGAAGAAACTAAGACCACCATGCTATGAGAATACTAGCCAAGTAAAGAGGCCACGTGGAGGTGGCTGTGGGCTTCCCGGGTGACTTAGTGGTAAAGAACCTGCCTGCCAGTGCAGGAGATGTGGATTCTGTCTCTGGGTCAGGACGATCCTCTGGAGCAGGAAATGGCTACCCACTCCAGTATTCTTGCCTGGAAAATTCCATGGACAGAGTAGCCTGGCAGGCTGCAGTTCCTGGGTTCACAAAGAGCTGGACATGACTGAATGACTGAGTACATAAAAAATAGCTATCCCAGACCAGCTGTCAGCCATGTGAGTAAAAGAATCACCTTGCATATTCCAGCTCTGCTCCTGCTGCTACTAGGTCACTTCAGTCGTGTCCGACTCTGTGCGACCCCATAGACGGCAGCCCACCAGGCTCCCCCATCCCTGGGATGCTCCAGGCAAGAACACTGGAGTGGGTTGCCATTTCCTTCTCCAATATTCCAGCTCTGCTGCTGAAGCAACAACTAAAGCTGAAAACTTATGGCCCTACTTTAGCTGTCCCAACCATCTTGGCCATTTGACCTACCCTAGGTAGGGCTCCACTGCTAAGCCTTCCTTGCTGTGGCCCACCTGAGTTCCTAACCACAGAATTTCAGTATATATCTATGGCTGATTCATGTTGAGGTTTGACAGAAAACAAGAAAATTCTGTAAAGCAGTTATCCTTCAATTAAAAAGAAATAAAATTTTAAAAATTTAATTGTTGTCATTGTGTGCTAAGTCATTTCAGTCATGTCTGACTATTTGTGACCCTATGGGCTATAGGCCACCAGGTTCCTCTGTCCATGGAATTCTCCAGACAAGAATACTGTAGTGGTTGCCATGCTCTCCTCCAAGGGATCTTCCCAACCCAGGGGTTGAACCTATGTCTCTTAGGTCTCCTGCATTGAAAGATGGATTCTTTACCACTGACACCACCTGGAAAGCCCCGATATTTTCTGTACATGGTTGTCACTGTATACCCTTAAATATTGGGGTAATTCATTATGCAGCAATAAATAACCGAAATGGTCTTTACTTTTTAGATGCAGGATAAATGTATGAAAAAATATAAAATGTGTCATTAGCTTGTATACCATTCAGTGGGCAGAAATGGAAAGGACATTTTAAAAAGTTATTAGAAGCTTGAAAAGACTCAAGAAAACTGTGGATGTGGGCTTGCAGGACAGTGAAGGAAAGATACCAATTACATGCGGACAGAAAAGTTGCAGAAGTTTTTTTCTCTGCAATGTGAAAAATGGAAAGGGGTTATAATTTGTGCATAATTAAGAAGAGCTCAACACCAAAAATTGAAAGTTCTACATTATTTCTTTTAGATGTATATAATAGGGAAGAGAAAGATGCCTTAAAGAAAAAGTCGTTCAATTTTTTAGCATAACTTAGAGGACATATATAGGAACAAGGAATTGCTGGATTCAAAAATAAAAATCTTTCTTTTCCTCAGCAAAATATTCTCAGAGTGAGAAATGGGCAAAGATACAATTCAAAATGAGACAGTTAAATCCTTTGCTAAGATACAAAATGAAAAAAAAAAGAAAAAAGATAAAAAATGCTGCACCATAGAAAATCTCAAAAGACTTAAGGGCCTTAAAGAATTTTGTTAAGTAATAGGGCTCCTAAGAATTTTAAGGAACTTGTTCCACAACAGCCTGACATAGGGCCAAAGATAGAAAATAAACTTTCTGAAGGCGATTTGAGGCTATCCTTTAGTTTTTATAGTAAATTCTAATATTATTAATAGGAAGCTCAAAGTTCTTAATAGAGTGATACTTGAAGAGGCATTTCCTGTTTGACTAAAAGCCACAGAGCCTGTACAAAATAGAAAGATATTTCCTGGGGAGTGAGGTGACCAATAAAGACCTCAAGAATTTCAATCATCCCAGCCCAGGTGCTAAGCAGGTGAGGGGGAAAAGTCTTCAAAGGTCAGCAGCCTCAGTCTCTATCTAACTGCAATCTAATTGTATAAGGGACTCAAAGTAGGAATCACCCAGCCTGTCGTCACCAGAAATCATCTGCCTGACTCATACCTCTTGATGACACTAAATGTGTTTTTCTATCTTGGCAGATATTTTGCAATAGCACTTAAGATTATCTTTGTTTTCCATGTTTTTGATTCTCTGCAAAAAAAAATAATAATAATAATTCTATCATAACTGTTATTTACAAGATTTCATAAGATCATAGCTACTCATATCAGATGAACTAATCCAGAGTAATATCAGCCATATGATCTCTAAAGTTGGACAGTGTCAAAGTCTCTAATTTTGGCACATTTCAACTTTATTCTCTCTATATAATCTACTTTAATTTTACCATGAATTGAAAAGTTTTGGGAATTTGAGTTGAGAATTTTAACCTATACATTTTCATAGATCATGAAAATGTATAGGTTAAAATTCCCTAAAAACTTGCAAAAAGGATAGATAAGGCAAATCTGCCAGTCTGTATATAGGTGAATTAAGATGAGTCAATTTAGGACATTATATACTAATAGAAATAAACACATATCGATTATATGTGAAATTTTAAATGTAAAGTACATTGAATATTTTGGTGAATTTTTCTGCAGTAAATTTGTTTCTCAAATGGAATAAATCTTAGAGTACAATATATTCTAACACATTAAAAATATCACCACTATGCATTATAAGATTTTATTTTGCTAATCTTAAACTCCAGAGTCTTTTCTTCAAATCTTATTTTGAAGATACTCATGAACAATTTTAATAGTTTGCAAATATCTAACATACACTTTATACTTCAGTTTGCAGGCCAAAACTGTTAGTTTTATAAATGGAAAAGTTCTATTATATAGCATTAGCTAGTTCTTCTTAAACATTTGCTGAGCATTTGTGTTTATGGGCTTCATGATGAAAACCTTTGAGCTGTTTCTTGACGTGGAAAAAGATTTGCATTATATAAAGTGCAAAACAAGTTTCTCTTTAAGGCTGACCTATTTCAGAACTACTGACTTTCAATATCACCTTCCTGTGATCTGAGATTGAATTAGGAAGAGTAAGACTGTATTGACTATGTCAAAGCCTTTGACTGTGTGGACCACAATAAACTGTGGACAATTCTGAAAGAGATGGGAAACCAGACCATCTAACCTGCCTCTTGAGAAATCTATATGCAGGTCAGGAAGCAACAGTTAGAACTGGACACNTTTTCTGAATGTTGAGCTTTAAGCCAACTTTTTCACTCTCCTCTTTCACTTTCATCTTCAGGTTTTTTGTGTCCAACTCTATGAGACCCCACAGACTGTAGCCCACCAGGTTCCTCTGTTCATGCAATTCTCCAGGCAAGAATACTGGATTGGGTTGCCATTTACTTCTCCAATAGATGAATATAACAAAAATATTGATACAAAGATACTAAATAATAAAAACAGAATCTAATACCACAAAGAAAATAATATGCAATAATCAAGTGAGACTAATTCTAGGAATGTAATAAGTTGGTTCAATTATAGGAAATTCACTAATAATGAATCTCTCCTTATAAGGAGAAAAATTATGCAATTATCTCCATATATCTTTATTAATAAATGATCCCTGACAAAATTCAACTTTTCCTGTTAAAACACTCACAAAAATAGCAATTAAGCCAGTACCTGAAGTTTGAAGCTTCAAATATTTCATTTGGTGGGGAAATAGTGGAAACATTTACTAAGATTAGGAACAAGCAAGGTTGTCTACTGTCTCTACTATGACTCAAGATGTTACTAACTGGTAACATTAGTCCATTCAGTTAGGTAAGAAAAATCAAGTAGAGGCAAGAGAATTGAAAGAAAAGAAGTAACACTATCTCTATTTGAAGATGGTCTGATAGTATCTAAAACCTAGAGAATTAATAATACTACTAACTCAAATATTTTAAAAATTCAGTAAGGAAGCAGGACATGAAATTAACATACAGAAATCTATAGCCTTAATACAGATAAATAATTGAAGTATATAAAGTAGAAGAAGCCCCACCTGAGGAATAATCTTAACAAGAAGTGTGAAAAACTCTTAAGAGGAAAACTTTAAAACACTTCTGAAAGACACAAAAGTAGAGTTGAATAATGAAAAATCATCTCTGGATAGGACAGTCCAACATCATAAAGATGTCAGTTCTACTTAATTTATCAATGTAATGCAATCTTTAGTTTTTTAAAAGGCTTTTATTATGAGATAAACAAGTTAACAACGTTTTTATAAAGAGTGAGAATAGTCAGGAAGTTGCAGGGAAAAAAAAAAAAACTACAAGAGGGAAGGGGACCAGCCCTACCAGACTTCAAAACATACTTTAAGTCTTTAAATAAAAGAGAATGGTCTTAAGTACTTTTCCCAAGGTAAAGTCATGAAATATATGGGAAATGCCTACTAAATATGATTGACCTTGGGAAATGCTGCATTTCATATTCCCTTCTTGAATAGTCACAAGGCATTTAGCATGTTAAAGATTGCTGCAACAAAGGATTTATCTTTTCTTAAAAAAAATTATAAGGTCTTGGCACTTGAATTGATAAACACCAATGGAATAGAATAGAAGTCCAGAAAAAAAAATATATGGAAGCTTAAATCTTATGCATAAATGTGGCATCTCAAAACTCTAGGGCAAAGATATATATATATATATATTTTTTTTTTTTTTTAATAAAGGTGTTGGGACATCTGTTTGGGAAAAGAATAAATTAAATCCAGACTGCATACCACACATTACAAATAAATCAGGAATCTAAATATAAAAATAATATACAAGCATTAGAAGGCAAATTCAATTCCTTAAATTTGTGTACCATTTGCTTCCTGATAGAACAATATCATTATGTATATGAATTGTTTCCTGATAAATACTGTACTATTTAATAACTTAATAACAGAGAATGCAAAATTTCCTAATAACACTCTAACAAACTTTGAAGATGTGAGTTTCAGTTTGATTCCCCTTTTCCATTTCCTCTATGTTCAGTACCCCTGCTGTTGCTGCTAAGTCGCTTCAGCCCTATCCGACCCTGTGTGACCCCATAGATGACAGCCCACCAGGCTCCCCTGTCCCTGGGATTCTCCAGGCAAGAACACTGGAGTGGGTTGCCATTTTCTTCTCCAATGCATGAAAGTGAAAAGTGAAAGTGAAGTTGCTCAGTCGTGTTCGACTCTTAGCAACCCCATGGACTGCAGCCTACCAGGCTCCTCCGTCCACGGGATTTTCCAGGCAAGAATACAGGAGCGGGCTGCCATTGCCTTCTCTAAACGGAAGTTAAACTCGAGTTTCACACACTTCACATACAAATTTACTTAATTAAGAACAGGACACCAATAATTCATTTTACAGACATGATAGTTTTGTTCCTGCAGGTCCATGTATAAGAACCTCAGGTATTGAAAAGAGAGCTAACATGTTTCTGGAGTTGAGCCCTTTAGACAAATGAATTCCCAGTGATGATTATCATGATTTTAGTAGCTAACATCTATTACTGCTTTACTTCGCACTGCATTAAGTATTTTATATTACCTCTTTTAGTTCTTCAGACAACTCTTCAGGGTAGGCAGTAATTAAATGGGACTCTGACAAGTTAAATAACTGTCAGTGCCCCACAAGAAAACTCTTCCTCAGGTGTTCAGTTCAGTTTAGTCGCTCAGTCGNGCTGAAGCTGAAACTCCAGTACTTTGGCCACCTCATGTGAAGAGTTGACTCATTGGAAAAGACTGTGATGCTGGGTGGGATTGAGGGCAGGAGGAGAAGGGGACGACAGAGGATGAGATGGCTGGATGGCATCACGGACCTGATGAACATGAGTCTGGGTGAACTCCAGGAGTTGGTGATGGACAGGGAGGCCTGGCGTGCTGCGATTCATGGGGTTGCAAAGAGTCGGACACGACTGAGTGACTGAACTGAAGAATGTATTAATCGTAGATATGTTTGTTATAAAATGTTCTATTAGTTTATGTATATGTTGACTCCAAGTAAATGTTCTCTATTCAATTTTTTAGTCCTCTGTCCTTTTCAGTAATAAAATTTTAATTGGAAATTACTAAATTGCCACAAAATCTTAAAGTTGGAAAAGGCTTTGAAGTACTGATATATAAACTTAAATTCAGTGCCAGCTTATCAATTGCAATATAGCTGCATCCCATCCTTCAAGGGTATCCTGCAAGACCTGGTCTCAGTATTAGCATTTCCTGCCTTTTCTACTCAAAAAGTTCAAGCTAAATAGTTTCATACATGATGAGCAATAACCTACTTAATATCAATTCCCTTCATAAAGATCAATGTTCCCTGCTTAAGATAATTTACCCTTTGAATTTTAAAACCAGGATGTTTGAGAGATTTGATAAAATTCACATTGTCTTCTTGTAGTGCCTAAAATTAGGATAGTGGATTAGAAGTTACTTTAAGAGTATAAAAATATTATATTACTGAAATTCTAATTTCAAGCTAATGTATGAATAATGAGTGGAGGAAAAAAGACCAACTCAACATACATCTTCCATTCTCTTTTATTCACTGTATTTTTCCTGTAATTATATCTTTATTCATCCTTCATTTTTAGCTCACCACTTCTTCTGCTACCTAACGTAATCTAATTCCATGTCTCCTATACATGTCAGACACTCAACTATATCAGACACATGATGAAGCAACTCATCAAGTACAAGTTAATGAATTGTCAGAGAAGTTCCTGATCAATAAAGGAATGAAAGTGGCTCGGTAGAAATTGCATTTTCCACTTTCTCATTTATTTCAGGATGCAACTTAAAAGACAAAGGGCAGAAGAATGTTCAGAAGTCACTTTGTTTTCCTAAGAAACTGTTTTTCATGACTATAATATTACAATGCTTTTGGGAGAACTATCTGTGAATGTTCTATGATAACTACCGTTATTGTAACATAAAAAAAAGCAAGTGTGTCCAAAATATTATTATTATTATTTCACTTAATCAGGTCACAGTCACAAAGCAACAATGATTCTGAATATCATTTACACATTAGCATCCCCTTAGAAATCTCCCACTTGAGATAAAATTAATCAACAGAAATTCCATTGTATAGATCAGGATTAGTATTCTAATAAAGTTGTATCCACAGTAAAGGATATTAAGAAAAATATGTATTTGAAGGATTAAGAAAAATAACCTGAACACATGTACTTAATTTTAAATCACACACATTGCTCCTTTCTAATTGATTATGGCACCTTTTGTAGCTCCAGAAACAGCAAGTACTAGTGTTATAATTTTCAAAATATCTTCAACAAGAAACTAAGGGTTTAGAATGACTGTGTATTTATCGCTTTGAACCCTATCACATATCAGTAGACATAGCAAATGTTCAATACTAAGTTTAACAGTTTGCAAAAAAATTAAGATAAAAAGGTAATTATATGATCATAGCTAATCATTTCTAACAATTTGCTCTTGGGTTAGCCAAGTAATTTCACTTCTTTATGAGTATTATGTTTTTAATATTTATATAGGCGTCACATTGTTTACTTAATCTTTCCAAATTACATTGTAATATTTTATCAAGAATTGAGTCTTTGGCCTCTGATCATTTTCATGGCTCCTATACATGTCTTTCACAGTTTTTCAATACCAGTAAGAATAGAATTCAGTATTTTACACATGGTCTTACCCAGCTTTCATCAGTAGATTGTCACTCACCTCTCATGAATTCAGAGACTGTATAAACATGGCATCAAATATGTGAAACTGATTTTTCTCTTCATATATAATCTGCTTGCTATCATTGTTTTCATCGTCAGACTTTGATTATCATCACTTTTTTCAGCTTATAGTATTAAAACTATTTGTGTTTTGGAAGCTAATTCTTTTTTTTTACTTTACTCCATAATTTTTGTTACAATTATTCCATAATTGTCAGTTTGCTTCTCCTGATAATGTAAAAGAAAAGAAAGTTTGGTTTTTAAAGCTAGAAATGTTAATATTAAATAAAGTCCTGAAAGACGCATGATAAAGATCAAGTGTACGAGAAAATTACTAACTCTTGCCAATTAACATAATATTTTCCAAATGTTGAGCATTCAAACTTTTCCAATATTATTTTTGTAAAACAAAGAGTGAAATTTTACTATGCAGATAACAAAAGGTAATGCATGACACTTACTTTAAAGTAAAACTACCTTAATTTTCCCACTAGACCCTTACTTTATTGAAAAGGCAAGCTATACAAATTCTAGTTTTTGCTCCAAAAAGGAGAATTGTGACGTATACTACAAGAAAACTGTTTCAGCAAAGCTCTGCTATAATTTCAAATTCACAAAAATGGCAGGTTCACACTGATAAAACTCATAGACTTTTTTGCACTCTTTTCTCAGAATGTTTTCCTCCATTTACTGCCTATCATCATCTATCAGACTTTTGATTCTGCAAGAATTAGTTCAGATGTCACTTTGTAAAGTTTTCTTCACTTCTCATCAGAATAGATTATACCTATGACTTGATCAGTTCAGTTCAGTTCAGTTCAGTGGCTCAGTTGTGTCCCTCTCTTTGCAACCCCATGGACGGCAGAACGCCAGGCTTCCCCATCCATCACCAACTCCCTGAACTTACTCAAATTCGTGTCCATTGAATTAGTGATGCCATCCAACCATCTCATCCTCTGTCGTCCCCTTCTCCTGCATTGAATCTTTGCCAGCATCAGGATCTTTTCAAATGGTCAGTTCTTTGCATCAGATGGTCAAAGGATTGGAGTTTGAGCTGCCTGCAGCATCAGTCCTTCCAATGAACATTCAAGACCGATCTCTTTTAGGATGGACTGGTTGGATCTCCTTGCAGTCCAAGGGACTCTCAAGAGTCTTCTCCAACACCACAGTTCAAAAGCATCAATTCTTTGGCGCTCAGGTTTGTTTATAGTCCAACTCTCACATCCATACATGACTACTGGAAAAACCATAGCTTTGTCTAGAGGGACCATAGTTGGCAAAGTAATGTCTCTGTTTTTTAATAAGCTGTCCATGTTGGTCATAACTTTTCTTCCAAGGAGCAAGCGTCTTTTAATTTCATGGCTGCAATCACCATCTGCAGTGATTTTGGAGCCCCCCCAAAATAAAGTCTGTCACTGTTCCACTGTTTCCCCATCTATTTGCCATGAAGTGATGGGACTGGATGCCATGATCTTAGTTTTCTGAATGTTGATTTTTAAGCCAACTTTTTCACTCTCCTCTTTCCCTTTCATCAAGAGGCTCTTTAGTTCTTCATGTTCTGACATAAGGGTGATGTCATCTGCATACCTGAGGTTATTGATAATTCTCCCAGCAATCTTGATTCCAGCAGCCCAGCATTTCTCATAATGTACTCTTCATATAAGTTAAAGAAGCAGGGTGACAATATACAGCTTTGATGTACTCCTTTCCCAATTTGGAACCAGTCTGTTGTTCCATGTCCAGTTCTAACTGTTGCTTCTTGACCGGCATACAGATTTCCCAGGAGGCAGGCCAAGTGATCTGGTATTATCTCTTGAGGAATTTTCCACAGTTTGTTGTGATCTACGTGGTCAAAGGTTTTGGCATACTCAATGAAGCAGAAGTAGATGTTTTTCTGGAACTCTTTCACTTTTTCGATGATCCAGCAGATGTTGGCAATTTGATCTCTTGTTTCTCTGCGTTTTCTAAATCCAGCTTGAACATCTGGAAGTTCACATTCATGTACTGTTGAAGCCTGGCTTGGAGAATTTTGAACATTTCTTTGCTAGTATGTGAGATGAGTGCAATTATGTGGTAGTCTGAACATTCTTTGTCATTGCCTTTCTTTGAGTTTGGAATGAAAAATGACCTTTTCCAGTCCAGTGCTCACTACTGAGTTTTCCACATTTGCTGGCATATTGTTGCAGCACTTTCACAGCATCATCTTTTATGATTTGAAATAACTCACCTGGAATTCCATCACCTCCACTAGCTTTGTTCATAGTGATGCTTCCTAAGGCCCACTTTACTAAGCATTCCAGGATGTCTGGCTCTAGGTGAGTGATCACACCATTGTAATTATCTGGGTCATGAAGATTTTATATATATATATATATAGTTTTCTGGTATTCTTACTACCTCTTCTTAATATCTTCTGCTTCTGTTAGATCCATACATTTTCTGTCCTTTATCAAGCCCATCTTTGCATGAAATGTTCCCTTGGTATCTCTAATTTTCTTGAAGAGATCTCTAGTCTTTCTCATTCTATGGTTTCCTCTATTTCTTTGCACTGATCACTGAGGAAGTCTTTCTTATCATCCCTTGCTATTTTTTGGAACTCTGCATTCAAATAGGTATATCTTTCCTTTTCTCCTTTGCCTTTTTCTGCTCTTCTTTCGTAGCTGTTTGTAAGGCCTCCTCAGACAGCCATTTTGCCTTTTTGCATTTCTTGTTCTTTGGAATGGTCTTGATCCCTGCCTCCTGTACAATGTCATGCACCTCAGTCCATAGTTCTTCAGGCACCCTGTTTATCAGATCTAATACCTTGAATCTATTTGTCATTTCCACTGTATAATCATAAGAGATTTGATATAGGTCGTACCTGAATGATCTAGTGGTTTTCCCTACTTTCTTCAATTTAAGTCTGAATTTGGCTTTTTGGAATTCATGATCTAACTTGATATAAGATAGAAACTTATACATTTTCCTCTATTAGAATATAAATCTGTCAGTACAGAAATTATGTTTTGCTTATTCTGTTGTCCCATAAGAGCAAGTGCAAATATTTAATCATCTGGTTTCTCCATATACTTCTGAACAGTAGCTTAGGGCAAAGTAATATGGGTTAAGTAACCAGCCTAAGAATCAAAAAAGATAAAATTCATTTAGAGGTCAATGGCTTTGGTGTCTTAGAGACCCCAAGTTTCTCCTAAACCAATAGCTATGTTAGACTAAGAATTTTAAATATTAATATGCAGTAATTAATAGATTATTCTGTTTTTCCCCAATAACCATTTTCATTTAAGCCATGAGATTTTGTATCACCTTTTTCCTAAAATAAGATTTGGATATGAATAAGTGGTTGGTATTGGGAAAATGAAATTTTGTGGCCAAAGTGGAAAAAAGACAAGTTACTGACTTTCAAAAGCACTGCCCAGAGGTACAGCTTGATATTCCAAAAAATAAGTGTAGTTGTCCTTTTAGGCAAAAATAATATTCTCATGAGACAAAATTGTGTGTGTGCATGTGTGTGCATACTTAATCATGTATGACTCTTTGCAATCCCATGGACTGTAGCCTGCCAAGCTCTCTCTGTCCATCAGATTTTCCAGGCAAGAATGTTGGAGTGGGTTGCCATTTCCTTCTCTAGGGGATCTTTCCAAACCAGGGATCAAACCTGGGCCCCCTGTGTCTCCTGCATTGACAGACAGGTAAGGCTTCCTGGTGGTTCAGTTGGTCAAGAGTCTGCCCGTCATGTGGGAGACCCAGGTTCAATGCCTGGGCCCACAAGATCTGCTGGAGAAGGGAATGACTACCCACTCCAGTATTACTGCTTGGAGAAGTCCATGGACAGAGGAGCCTGGCGAGCTACAGTTGGGGGTCACAATGAGTTGGACACAACTGAGTGACTAGCACCAAAATTGTATTGTTTAAATTTAGCACACAGTGGGGTTTAAGTAGAATCTTTTTTAAAAATAAAAATAATTTAAGTGCTTCAGATAAATGAAGGTATTTTATTTCACCAGTTAATCTTTCCATACACTGGATATAATAGCCCAAAAATATCTTTTTTAAGCTGCCATGTCTTTAACAAAGTGATTGAACTGAGTATAGTTGCAGTAATATCTTTTTTCAAATGTTATTGAAATCTAGTTGACTTACAATGTTGTGATAATGTCTTCTGTATAGCAAAGTGACTCAGTTATACATATATATTATTTTTCATACTTTTCCATTATGATTTATCACAAGACATTGAATTCAGTTTCCTATGTAATACAGTAGGACCTTGTTGTTTACCCACCTTATCTTTAACAGTTTATCTCTGCTAATCACAGACTCCCATTCCTTTCCTCCTCCCCTCCTCTCCACTTATATGTAGAATCTAAAATACAATACAAATCAACATGTCTAATTATTGTAAGTTCTAATATTTTATTTTCATATTACCCAAGGAATAGTAGGTATTATTAAGAAAGAGACTCAATCCAATCAGAGGATGTTACACTAGATTTAGAGATATTACTTCATATAATTGTATTTAGTCATGCAGTCAAGTTCACTGTACAGTCATATCATATTTAAAGGGATGCTACTCTATAATCCAGTTATCTCTTTCCTTTCGTGGAAACTGAACATATATCTCCTCCTTAGTTTCTGTGGGAAGTGTGTTTATTTAGACTATTTATTGTGGACTTTAAGCAAATATGACTTTCAAAATATCTGCAAAATGTATAAATATATAAACCAACCTGACATACATTATCTTCCTGATAGATTATCACAGAATTGTCAGGAAAAGGAGAGAGTTACTTATATCATTTTTTGGCTTGTTAAACTGTGGTCAGATAAAATTCTAATCACCAAATTATTTTACTATAATTGTTTCATTTAAAAATGATCATCAATACTAATAAAGCAAATATAAACAATACATTTTCTTAATGGTAACACCTACTCATTTGGTTCAAACAATTCAAAAATTGTTTCCAGTGTTTATAATTTTTCAATAATTGTCCAATGGTCTGCTTTCATGAAAAACTCAATGACTGTGCAGCAAGACTCATATATAAATCTTGGAGACCAGTAATATAGTTATGTATATTGCTTTGTGTATAAAAATGTTTATTTCATTTTAATTAAGGGAAGAGTAGCCCAATTTTATGAAGTGTATCTGAATGATGTGATGTTCAGTCATATCAAGATGAAGTTCTACTGTTTCTAAATTTAAAACCTGTCATAACATTATACTGTAGCTCTTAAATGTGTGATAGTTTATAAGTGTGACTTTTTTTAATCCGTGAGAAAGTATCACAATGTCAAAGGATTTTTAGAAAGATATTTTTCCTTTTACTTTTCTTGTCACCTAGATAGCAATGACATAAATTTATTGGAAATAAGAAAAATTGGCATTGCATTTCTCAACAGGCATGCAGATAATATATGGAGAATCAAGAGTGTGTTTTAAAATGTTTGGAAAGGACGACAAAGATAGACTGGAAGTGATTTAATGATTTATAAGATTAAAGTGATCTGAAGAGTTTAATAATATGCATTAGGGAGTGGAATTCAGTAACAATATGCCAGATCTTGCTCAGATATTCTGTCTTGCATTCTTCACATTAAAGAGTCTTTAGCTTCCCCTCTGTAAAATCATAAATGTTTGGTTACCCAAAGGATTTTTCCAAATTTCCCAGGCTATCCAATGTCCAGTTATTTTACAATACAGTGTCTTGAATATCTTAATGGCATAACTGGCACAGAATCTTTTCTATATTAGCACTGGATCTTCAAACATGTTTGTCACAACAGCACGCGCAGGAGACAATTAAAGTAAATATTTTTAAAAAATGTTTGAAGTAAAATAGCTTTGTGATATTCTTTATATAAACTGGTCTATTTATGGCTTCCCAATGAAGAGAAAGAATGTGCACTGAATGTAGCAAAGCAAGCTACCGTCAAGAACAAAAATGGGCTTGTAAGTGTCATATTTTCAGCAAAACTTTACATAAAGGTGATGTATCTGTCCTTACTTAAACCTATTAGGATCCCCATTCTCCATGCACAAAGTTATACATGCACACACACACACACACACACACACACACACACACACACACACAGCATCTGTTACACTGCAGCAATGGCTGTTCATTTTGACTACCTGCCCTTGGTATGTTATGTTATCATTCACATGGACATTTCTCTTATTTTTTGGCTAGAAACCACATTTTTTACTTCTACTGAACGTCTGGTTATCTTCAACTTGTCAGCTGCTTTATACTGTGAGGCTTGCTTAGCACCTGGGTGCCTGATAAAAGTTGATGCAGTATCAGGTAATGCTGTGATTACTGTAATAAATTCAGGCTCCACGATTGCTTTACTATGGCAAAGCATATTCAAGAAAAGGCTTTCTATGTGTTCCATGAAAGTAGATGACTATGGACCCCACTCTATAAAGCCTAGTCTTTTTCTCAGATGGCTTTGAGTGTCTCCAGATTTAAATATATCAAAAGACTGAACTCTAAGAAGCAGTTCAAGGTTGTTGAAAGGGAGACACCTCTGTCCATGTAATTCTTCAGGCAAGAGTACTGGATTGGGTAACCATTTCTTTCTACAAGAGATCTTCCCGACGCAAGGGTTAAACCCAGGTCTCCTGCATTGAAGGCAGATTCTTTAACATCTGAGCCACCAGGGAAGCTTGATAGTTGAATAATCAGCTCAGTTGGTAAAATTGCCTATGAGTAAAAACTAAATGAGAGACATACTTTTACATTTCTATAGATTGTGATGCTTTTGGTTTGAAAACAACTGATTATAGTTTTTTTATCTTCAATTTTATTTATTATGAATGTGAAAGCATTATACATACAAGTATTGTGACTGCATGCATGTGTGCTCAGTTGCATCTGACTCATTTTTTTTTTTTTTACTTTATTTTACTTTACAATACTCTATTGGCTTTGCCATACATCGACATGAATCCACCACAGGTGTACACGAGCTCCCAATCCTGGATCTCCCTCCCACCTCCCACCCCACAACGTCTCTCTGATTCATCCCCGTGCACCAGCCCCAAGCATCCTGNCACACACACACACACACACACTTACGCACAATATTCCATTATAAATATGTATACCGCACCTTGTTTATACATTCATCTGTCAATGGACATTTAGGTTGATTCCATTTCTTGTTATTGTAAATAGTGCTGCTATGAACATTGGAGTTCAGGTACCTTTTGGAATAAGAGTTTTCTCTGGATATGCCCAGGATGGATATATGCCCATCAAATAGAATCGTGATGACTCTATTTTGAGTTTTTTTAAGTAGCATCTATACTGTTCTCCACAGTGGCTGTGGTAATTTACATTCCCACCAGCAGCATGGGAGGGTTCCTTTTCCTCCCTACACTCTCCAGCATTATTATTTGTACACTAGAGCTCATCAATGAATTTGGTAAAGTTGCTGGATACAAAATTAATATCAGAAATCTATTACATTTCTATTCATGAACAATGGAATATCAGAAGAAGAAATTAAGAAAATACCAATTACCATTGCATCACAAAAATACCAGGCAACGAACCTTCCTAAGGAGGCAAAAGGCCTATTCCCTCAAAACTGTAAGATATTGATGAAAGAAACTGAAGAAAACACAAACAGATGGAAAGTTATACTATGTTCTTGGATTGGAAGAATCAATATTCTTAAAGTGACCATACTCCCCAAGACAATCTACAGATTCAATGCAATCCCTATCAAAATGCCAATGGTGTTTCACAGTACTAGAACAAAACAATGTAAAATTTGTATGCAATTATAAAAGACCTAGAATGCCACAGTAATCTTGAGAAAGAAGAATAGATCTGGTGGAATCAAGCTCCCTGACTTCAGACTATGCTACAACTACATCAAACAAAATGGTATGGAGCTGGCACAAAAACAGATATGGAGATCAGTGGAGCTGAATAAAGAGCACCAGAAGTTAACCCACACATATTAATTTACAGCAAAGGAAACAAGAATATACAATGGAGAAAAAAGGCTCTTCAGTAAGTGATGCCAGGAATACAGGACAGCTACGTGTAAAAGAATGAAATTAGAACATTTTCTAATACCATATACAAAAATAAACTCAAAATGGATTAAAGACCTAAATACAAGGCTGAATGCTGTAAAACTTTTAGAAGAAAACATAGGCAGAACACTCTGACAAAAATCTCAACAATATTTTTTTGGCTCCATCTCCTTGAGTAGTGGAAATTGAGACAAAAATAAATAATTGTGACCTAACTAAATTTAAAAGCTTTTGCACAGCAAAGGAAACCATAAGCAAAATGAAAAAGCAACTTACAGGCTGGAATAAAATATTTGCAAACAATGCTATCTACAAGGGATTAGTTTTTTAAATACCCAAAGAGTTCATACAATTTAATGTTAAAAAAAAAAAAGTCAAAAATGGGCAGAGACCTAAATAGATATTTCTCCAAAGAAAACATATGGATGGCCAACAGGCATGTGAAAAGATGCAATAGTGCTAATTGTTAGAGAATTGCAGGTCAAATCTACAATAAGGTATCACCTCAGACCAGTCAGAATGTCCATCATTAAAAAGTCTACAAATAAAATTGTGTACTTTATACATAGAACAGCTATATATTTATTATATATAATCTGTATTAAATTATAGACAAAGTAGATATTACATATTATGTGTAAAATATATATGTTCATTTATACATATATACATACACATGCATATATGTATGTATATATAGGTATATATCTTTTCCCTTAAATTATCATGTTAAAAAGAGGGTAGAAGTTGACTAAAAAACACAAATAGATTGGCATTTAATTTGTAGAGTACCTTGTCTCTTTTTATATTGTTACAGCATCACTTCTGCTTATTATATAGAAAAAAATAAAAACATAATAGTTAATAATAGATGATAGATGAATTTATGTAGATTGAATTGTTTTTCTTCAATCTTCACCTGCCTCATTCAACCAAATGACTCTGCTGTGCCCCAGAGTAAGTGAACTAAAATTTTCCATTTAATTGATGTTGAGCTTTGCCCACAGGACTTAACTTTGATAAACAGAATATTAAGGGACATGACTTACAGAGATCTTAAACAGCTTGCATGATTTGGCTCAGATGGCTTGGCCTGGGTAGCTGCTTGTCCAAAAATGCATAGAAACACATACAGTATGCCTGAACCCATCCTGCAGCCTCATGCTGGTTTACCATGAGCAAAAATTAAAAACTCATTATTGTAAGCCAGCAAATTTTGGAGAGTTTCACTGTGCAAACTTATTTCTGTGTTAGCTAACCAACAGAAAATGGCATCAGAAATAGAATGGTGCCATCGACAGATCTCCAAAACATGTGCCAAGAGCTGACTTTACAATTGGGTAGTGGATGTCGAAGAAACTGTTATACTGGACTGAGAACATGAAAATTGCCATTATACAGTATCAAAATATCTGGTAAAAATGTTATCTGTGGTAACCTGGAAGTCAAAAAATGTACCCAAAGAACTTCTGGTACTGGGCAAGCTGTGAGGCAGAATGTGGATATCTTGAGTGCATTATTGCTAGCAGCATGTACGTGATGTTACCCCAAGAGAGATAAGCTCAGAAAAAGGGGGGGAAAGAAACTGGCCAGTTTGCAAGCAGAATTTAAAGGTATATGGAGATCCCTCTTTCCCAGATAGCTTTAGAATTGACAGCATTAAGTTGAGAGAGTCATGGAAGAGAGAATGCAAAGAAAGAGCTTATTCATGAAAACTAGTTCTAAGGAAGAACTCCTAGCTTGGTTATTCATGAGAAACAGACCAGACACCTAAGAAATTTTTCAGTAAAGTGTATTCCAAAGAAACCTCACAAGCTTGGGTTTCAAAGTCATTTGATTATTTGAATTTTAAAACAAACATTGGATGCCCATATTTACAGGATCAGGATTCCTGCTGTGAAATTCATTCAGTACCCAAGAAGGAATACTTTCCAAACCCACTTCAGGAAGTGATCTAAGAAGTCTCTCCTAGAAGATGAATAGGAGTCATATAAAACCATAGCCAGTGGAGTTAATCCTTGAGAGTAAAATCTGTATTTAATCCCAGTCCTTTTCCCCACCTACAACAAGGGCAGAACTACAGTGTAATTTATTATTATCTATTTTCTTCAATATCTGAGTAATAGTCACCTATATATGCCCTATCTTAGAAACCAAATGATACTGCAACTTTGAGTAAGATAAAGAGAAGTGGACTTTCCAGTGCTAAGTAAAATTTTATTCATGTTAAACTATTATGTTTAATTGCATTTCCCTATAGCGATAACTTTCAGTCTAATTTACAGTAAGCAAGTAAAGGAAAGCAATGTTATTTATGACGTAGGAAATCTAAGTAAACCCTTATTCCTAATGAATACATATGATTTCTTTATCTAATAGCCTTCTAGAATCTATAGGTATTATAATGTAAAGAGATTTTGTTATTGGAATAAATGTATAAAATACTTAAATTTCCTAGTTTCAAAATTAACTTGGGTTTCTGAGTAAGAAAGACTGACTCAATAATCACACATGGCTTTGAAATAAAAAGTTAAATGACTTCATTTATAATTCTTTTTTAAAAAACAGTTTAATTTATTAATTATTATACAGAGATTACAGACAAGGTATTCAACAGAATGTTAATTGCCCTTTTTTGATGTTTTCTTGCAAACTAATTTGTATCTCAATAGCTATTTTCTCCTAGAATTTCTATAGCTTTTNCATTTATAATTCTTTTTTAAAAAACAGTTTAATTTATTAATTATTATACAGAGATTACAGACAAGGTATTCAACAGAATGTTAATTGCCCTTTTTTGATGTTTTCTTGCAAACTAATTTGTATCTCAATAGCTATTTTCTCCTAGAATTTCTATAGCTTTTTTCTGTTTCACTAAGTAGATTCAAATGATAATTGTTTTTGTATCTACTTATGTTAAAAATAGTCTCATAATAGATATAAAAGTCAAAGAATTTTGCATAATAGTCCATAAGAGAAAGGGGTATTTTCATTTTAGCCTGGAGAAAATTGATTTGAATGAAGTCCAGTTTTTCTCATACTGTATTCAACTAAATTGATTCTAGTTTAAATAAAATCTTATCCTTCTTGTCTCAGTTTCCTGCACATTTACATAGACTTTTATAATGCTGATTAATTTCAGTGCTTGCTAAATTCTGTGGGAATTAAAGTCCATGAAATCTCATTTTAGCTTTTATTTTTTGTGTGTGTGTGAGGAGGTGGGGATAGATCTAAGCATCCTATTCTATACCCATACACATGAGTGGGTGACTGACATTTTAAAAAAAGACAAGTCATTTCTTTGGATAACTTTGAGATTCCTTCCTCAAATGTTTTCATATTAGGCAAAGGGGATGGGAACTTCTACACTGATAGTAAAGTGCTAACTGTAGGTACATTTTGCTCCATAGTAAAATTTACTTTTTGGTCTAACTTCATTAAGTAGAGAATACATATCAGTGATTAAAAAAATGAAAATACTTTCTATAAATATTTTTAATATGAAGTAGCTAATTATGTGTTATTTCATCATTTTCCTCTGAAATGTATTTGAACCTCAGGTTAGTAAGCTACAATAAAGGTTGTTGAAATTATGGCTCGAAAGTTAAGTTACGGTAAAAAGAAATAAAAAGCTTTTAAATGACTAGAGAGAAGATAGATGGCTTCAACAGAAGGAGAAAAATGTATACAGTTTTATAATTCCTTATTTTCGGTATAATGTTTTCTGATAAGTCATATGCTTTTAAACAGTTTAAAATAATGTTTGAAATGCATTGTAAGATATTTTAAAAACCTGCCATCTGTATTATTTCATTCTAATTCATATACCTTTTATTACTGGAATGTATTGAGAAATGTTTGTCCCCTGTTAAACTATGTTATTGGTCCTGGGATTGAAAAAACACCATCTGCAAGATTTTCCTTAAAAATGATCAGAAAGATGTCTTAATCTCAATTTGAGAGTGTTTATGTTGCCCAACTATTAACGTGATTTATTTTCAGTGGTTATCAATAGAGTCTGTTTAAATTGGCACTATGTACATGCAAATAAAAGGACAATTGGCAACTGTGATAACCCTTGGAAAGAGCTATCTTCTTTGGGTGTGTGGTCTTGGATTTGTCACTTGGATTGTGTTTATGATTTTAAATCTTCCACTGGTTTGAATTTCCAAATAGAAAATAGATGGGAAAACACATCCTCCCCTTTTAAAGAAGTTTTTGTTATCTTTCTGATCTGCATACAATTCATATTCTCTGTGTATGTATGAGTATATATAGAAAGACTTTTTATTGATAAGAATTAATATAATCACTTGCTTATTTACTGAATTTAATTGTCTATAAATTAGAATTAACAACACTGAACTTTAAAATTTGCTTTTCAAATTGTTTAGAAAATAAAAGGACATCTAGGTTGCTTCCATGTCCTGGCTATTATAAACAGTGAAAGATGGTAATGATAACCCTGTATGCGAGACAGCACAAGAGACACAGATGTACAGAATAGTCTTTTGGACTCTGGGGGAGAGGGAGAGGGTGAGATGATTTGGGAGAATGGCACTGAAACATGTATAATATCATATATGAACTGAATTGCCAGTCCAGGTTTAATGCATGATACAGGATGCTTGGGGCTGGTGCACTGGGATGACCCAGAGGGATGGGNAAAAAATAAATAAATAAATAAAGTTAAAATAAAAAAATAAAATAAATGAATGTATATTAAAAAGAGAAAGATGAGAGATCTCATTTATATATTAGATCTAATAGATTCACAGGTACAGAAAACCAACTAGTGGTTACTAGTGGACAGAGAGAATTGGAAGGACAATATAGGGATAGGTACAAAGTATTGTGTATAAGATAAATAACTACAAGAATATACTGTACAGCACAGGAACATAGCCAATATTTTATAATACCTTTAAATCAAGTGTAATCTATAAAAATGTTGAATCACTAATTTGTACACCTGAAACTAATATTTGTAAATACTCGTACAACTAATAGTTGTAAATCAACTATACGTCAATAAAAAAAAAAGAATGAGACCCTTGGGGAAAAAAAAGAAAAGAAAAGGAGATTGAATGTGTTGTAGGAAGGGGAGGGACCCCTCCAGGCCCCAATAGTAGGCTCTTTTCTAATGTTTGGAAAAGAATCGTCCGAGGAGACATGTGCTGACAAAGCAAGAGAGGCTTTATTGGAAGAAGGCACCAGGGCACAGAGCAGCAGGGTAAGGGAACCCAGGAGAACTGCTCTGCCACGTGGCTCACAGTCTTGGGTGTTATGGTGATGGGATTAATTCCCAGGTTGTCTTTGGCCAATCATTCTGATTCAGAGTCCTTCCTGGTGGCACACGTATGGCTCAGCCAAGATGGATGCTAGAGAGGGATTCTGGGAAGTGGACACGCGGTGTCTCCTTTTGACCTTTCCCAAACTCTTCCAGTTGGTGGTGGCTTATTAGTTCCCTATTCCTTACCAGGACCTCCTGTCATAAAACAACTCATGCGAATGGTTGCCAGAGAGCCTGGCCAGGGTGGGCGGTTTCAGTCAGTGTGCTTCCCCTAACAACTGAGGGCAGTTCTCCTGGGTTCCCTTACCCTACCGCTCTCTTTATTGCAAGAAGGCCTGGTGCCTTCTTGCAATAAAGTCTCTCACTTTGTCAGCATGTATTTCCTCGGACAATTCTTTTCCAAGTGTTAAACAAGAGCCCTCTCTTGGGGCTTTGGAGAGAGGCCCCCCCTTCCTACAACAAGTAGTCTGAAAATTTTTAGTTCTACATGTCAATAATACATAATACTGACAAGTAATATTTTTAAATTTCAGAATTTTTACTTAAGTAAGATCTTTTAGTTGATAGTTATTTCATTATGGTATAAAATGGTGAAGACAATGCTGTAAGGTAAAAATATAGGTGCTCATCTATAATACCCCCAGAAAGAAGTAAGAAAATCCCCACACTAATGTGCTTGGGATTGTGGAGGAATACCAGCAATAACTCAAGAAAGGTGCTGGAAGGTGTTATAAATCATCTTTCTATGCATAGCACTGACATAAATTTGAAGAAAATAGCAAAGTATTCCACTAGATAATTTTTTATGCATGAGAACCTGCTCATAGAAGGAGGTTTGTGTTAGTCAGCTCTAGCCACCATAGCAAAATTGATGGGACAACTTTAGTCCAAGATCAGGGTTCCTTGCTAATTTGATTCCTACTGACATTTTCCTCCTGGCCTGCAGGCAGCTGTTCTATGTCCTCACATGACGGAAAGCAACAGTTCTAGTCTCTCTTCCTCTTCTTTTTTTCTTTATCCGGATTTATTAAGATAGACTTGATACATAGTATTATGTAAGTTTAAGGCAATACAATATATTATTGTGTAATGTTAACACACACAAACAACATATTGAATTGACATACTAATATATTACAGAATTGATTACCACAATGCTGTTGCTGCTGCTGCTAAATCGCTTCAGTCGTGTTCGACTCTGTGTGACCCCATAGACAGCAGACCACAAGGTTCCCCCGTCCCTGGGATTCTCCAGGCAAGAACACTGGAGTGGGTTGCCATTTCCTTCTCTAATGCATGACAGGGAAAAAGCTCAGTCATGTCTGACTCTTCACAACCCCAAGGACTGTAGCTTACCAGGCTCCTCTGTCCATGGGATTTTCCAGGCAAGAGTACTGGAGTGGGTTGCTATTTTACCACCATAGCTTTTGCTAATATCTACATCACATCACNCAGGGAAAAAGCTCAGTCATGTCTGACTCTTCACAACCCCAAGGACTGTAGCTTACCAGGCTCCTCTGTCCATGGGATTTTCCAGGCAAGAGTACTGGAGTGGGTTGCTATTTTACCACCATAGCTTTTGCTAATATCTACATCACATCACATAATTACCGTTTTCTTTTGTAGTAAAAACATTTGACTTACTCTCTTAGCAACTTTCAAATATATAATATAGCCTATTAACTATAATTACTATGCAGTATATTAAGCCCCTAAAACTTAATCATCTTATGCTAGAAGTTTATGTTGTTTGATCAACAATATCCCCTACTTACCTCCTCTCAATTTCCAGCCCTTGGTAACTACCTGGTAACTAGTTTCTGTTTCTATGAGTCTGTCTTTTTAGATTTCACCAATAAGTAATATTATAGAACATTTGTCTTTGTCTAAACTTATTTTACTTAGCGTAATGCCCTCTAGGTCGATCCATGTCCTATCCAAATGGCAGGATTTCTTTCTTTTGTAAGGCTCATAAATATTCCATTATGTATTGACTTCATATATTAATATAATTACATGTATTAAACTCACATCATTTTAATCTGTTAATTCACTGACAGACACTTTTATTGTTTCCATATTTTGCCTATTATGAACAATGGTGCAATGAATACGGGAGTGTGGTTATCTCACAGATACCTTGTTTTCATTTTCTTTGGATATATAACCTGAAGTGGGATTTCTGGACCATATAGTAGTTCTAGTTTTAATTTTTTGCAGAATCTCCATACTGTTTTCCACAGTGGCTATACCAGTTTACATTCCCATTCTCTGCTCTTCTTATAAAGATACAAATCCCATCATGGAGCCACACCCTTATGAGCTAAGTTAAACCTAATTACCTCCAAAAGGGTGTACCTCCAAATACCATCAAATTGGGAATTGGGGCTTTAACATAAGAATTTTGGAGGACACAAATATTCAGTCCACAACAGTACTGAAATGTATTACTTCATTTAAAATATGTTCTTTTTTTCTAAATTGCTATTGGACTATTAAAAACTACGAACATAACAAGCTGATAAAGTTAAAATATTTTGGAGACTTTGGATTTTGTAGAAAATAGCATGAATTCCAAGCTTAAGTATGCCATAGAGAGATTCAGTTCAGTTGCTCAGTCATGTCCAACTCTTTGTGACCCCATGAATCGCAGCATGCCAGGCCTCCCTGTCCATCACCGACTCCCAGAGTTCACTCAGACTCATGTCCATCGAGTCAGTGATACCATCCAGCCATCTCATCCTCTGTCGTCCCCTTCTCCTCCTGCCCCCAATCCCTCCCAGCATCAGAGTCCTTTCCAATGAGTCAGCTCTTTGCACCAGAGCCAGATGATGAGTCTCTTGATCAGGAGACTGATGAACTTAAAGATAAGTAAACTGTCCTCTGCATACCATTAGTACCAGAGAAGAGCTGTAATAAACACTCCCATGTAAAAGAGGGAGGGATGAGAATCATACAGTAGCTATTATTCCACAGTAATTCAGCAATTCTGAAACCCTAGAGGCCAAATGTTACATGGTCCACCTTATGTAGTTACGGTATGTCCCTTCATTGGGCCCTTATCTACCTCCTGGGAGTAGTTCCTTAGTCCATTTTTCTCCATGATTGTTGCTTTACTACATGGCATGTCCTTCTTTGACGTTAGTCACCTTGGTTATATTGGAAAGGGGCATAGAGGAACAAAATCTTGGTTGAGTAACTTTCTAAGTCCACTTTGTACCTGTATAAATTTATAATTCTAAAGGTATTCATATATCTTAAATTTTAAAGTATTTGGTTGTCAATAGAGCTAACAAATTCTATAGGTAGTCTGTTTATGGTTCATAACTAATAACTCTTTTTGACCTGTACATTTCCTCTAGGCTTATTTACTAATGCTTTGGACATACCATATTTCTGCACACTGTGACTTTAATCTTTCTTAGAATTGGTTTCTTCATGTCTGACTCAAAGCATCTACCTTAATCCTTTCAGAGGCCTAGTCACATCTTAAGTAGATCATGTCCTGAGGCTTTGTCTTAAAGGTTATACCCTGGATTTGTTTTGAGGCATGTTTTAATGACATTGGTTTATTTTTCAAAGAAAAAAGATTACATAGAAATATCCTCAGTGGGATCAAAATCTGCTAGTTCCCCTCCAGCTATTACAGAAAATTTTTGCTTTGCATATGATAGATCATCAGTTTTCCAACCTTGAATAGCTATTATTTTTGCTATTTGCAACTTTATACCTTGGCCCATGACCTATAAGTTAGTTTTTGTTTATGATTGTACCTTCTTCAAGGTACTAATTTCAGTATAAGTTAGGCACTAGATGACTAAAAAGATTCCCTTAATTTGTACAGAAATGAATTTTGATTTAAGGACCAGGAACTTATTTTCTTGAACTTCAGCTCAATGGCTAAATCTATTGTTGTTTCTACATGCTCTAGCATAGAACAATTCTAGATGTGGTTCAGTTCAATTCAGTCACTCAGTCGTGTCCGACTCTTTGCGACCCCATGAATTGCAGCACGCCAGGCCTCCCTGTCCATCACCAACTCCCAGAGTTCACTCAGACTTGTGTCCATCGAGTCAGTGATGCCATTCAGCCATCTCATCCTCTGTTGTCCCCTTTCCTCCTGCCCCCAATC
>SJYV01008121.1:40372-273480 GCA_006410875.1 Neotragus pygmaeus
GCTCCAGCCCTAGACTTAGGAAAATGGAGCTTGATAGAAATAAGTTTTGTTAAGTTTGACAGAAATCCAAGATATTTATTGAACAAGGAAGATGCATTCTGTTTGTGAATAGTTAGTCATCCTGAAGATTTTAAATTTGGAGGGTATCCCCAGTAAAGGACTCCCATTCATTTGTGATGTAACATTACTCTGCTCCTCTCTCCTCCCAACCAGGTTAAGGGTGGTGGCTGTGGGTGTTCTCAGATTTCCCTCAGCCCTGAAGGGGTCCCAGGGTGTGGGTGGGACATGTCATTCTCATAACTGACTCACTAACTACAAACCCGAAGGCATTCTTGATGCACACATGGGTGATCCCTGTGTGTACTGCTGTAAAAGCACTGTTTGTGGGGTGGGGTGCACTCTGGAACCCACTTTAAAAGCTCTGAGTCTCTCCCTAGTGTCTCCTGCTGTTTCAACATGTCCCAACATGGTCTTATGTTTTCTATTTGCCCTGCAGTATCAGGTGCAGGGTAAGATGTATAAACACATAAACCATAGCTAAGAAGGATGCAGATAGAAAATCTTCAGATGAGCACCAGATTTTAAACACTCAAGTGAAGTTTAGATCAAAATAATCCTTTTCAGGCACTGCNGGTGCAGAGTAAGATGTGCAAACACATAAACCATAGCTAAGAAGGATGCAGATAGAAAATCTTCAGATGAGTACCAGATTTTAAACACCCAAGTGAAGTTTAGATCAAAATAATCCTTTTCAGGCACTGCCTTCTGGGCCAGTTTATGAGTTACATAAGGAAATCCATCTTTCTAATTTCATTTTTACAAGAGCAAAGATGAAAACCATTGATCACTAACCTTATTTATCTGAATAATTCTTTACTCTTTCTATCATTCAAATCTACCTGCAAAGCTGTAACTTTGGGCTGGGGTGAAGTTGGAGGACTGCAAAGAATGGAATGTGCCACAGGAACTAATGGTAGCTCTGAAAAAAATTTTTAAATTGATCAGAAAATACTTGAGTCGTGTCTGACTCATTGCGACCCTATGTACTGTAGCCTGGCCAGGCTTCTGTGTCCATGGGATTCTCCAGGCAAGAATACTTGACTGGGTTTCCATGCCCTCCTCCAGGGGATTTTGGTATCCTTGCTGNAGAAATTGATCAGAAAATACTTGAGTCGTGTCTGACTCATTGTGACCCTATATACTGTAGCCCGTCAGGCTTCTGTGTTCATGGGATTCTCCAGGCAAGAATACTTGAGTGGGTTGCCATGCCCTCCTCCAGGGGATTTTGGTATCCTTGCTGAAATAGGGTCCCATAAGTTGTTTAGTTCAAGAGGGACAATATGCTTTTATGTTTCAAGTTCTAGTATGTTTGTATAATATTTTTCTATACCTTAAGCAATATTTTATTAAATGGCTAGAAGATCGATCTCAAGCAGTCTCTAAAAGGCACACAGTGCTCTCTGCCTGTCAGTATTCACATCCTTGAGTAGGGGCTGGACCTAGTGCATCACTTCTAATACATAGATAATAGCAAAGTTGATGAGATATCACTTCCTGACTGGTTTACAAAAAGACTGACTTCCTTCTTGCTTGTGATCTCTTAAATACTCTTCTCTTTTGGAGCACGTGCTCTGGAGGAAGTAAGCTGTCTTGTTGTAAGCTACCCTCTGGAGAATCCCATTCAGCAAGGGACAANCCTTTGAAATACTTAGGCAGGTGCCTATGTATGATTTTGGTCTGTGGAGCAGATGTGTATCTATCTATTCCTAACAGATCATAAAAGCCTAAAGGTTAATAAAGGGATAAAAGGTATGACCAAGAGGAGGGCTTGGTATGAGTCCACAGTATAATTTAACTATGAAGTTGACACTGTCTAGAGAGGCACACTAGAGACAGCATTTCCTTCCCTCCAAAGAGAATCTTAAATGTTTCCATCTCCCTTAGACTTGGTGAGATGTAGCCCTGCGCTAGATTATTTTCAGGTGGTGTGGTGTTTTCATGAAAGAGTAGTGTGTGAGTGAAATTTAGAAGTCGATTTTTCCCTTATTAGAAAAATAAAAATCTGATAACACAGAGGATTCATTCCACATCATTCTGCAGAATATAGTGTTTCAAATGTTATTCAGTATGAGGGACATTTGAGTTTGCTCTTGAAAATTTTAGTTTCTTTTAAAAATAAATTTATAGGAGATGAAATCCAGTTTTAGAAGGCTATAGTTTTCTGCTAATGTTACTGGGATGTGACGTGTATAATTCTCAATTTGAGTTGCTTTAAGAATCATACTAAGTCACTAAAAGTAATTTATGGAATGCAGTTTGAGTTCATAATGTAAAAGAAGGTATTTATATTAGAATACATGAATTATTAGGAAAGGCCTATTTCTGAAATTCTTTTAAAGTGGAATAAGCATCTGTTGTTGAAGCAAGTATGATCTGATAACACACACAAAAGAGCCAATACAAGAAATATTATTTTATTAAAATAATTAGTAATTAGTATATATTAACAGGATCAGTTCTGAAATTATAGATTGAGGACAGGAAGTTAAAATGATCAACATAATTCTTATGTACTTAAAATTACTTCTTTTCAAACTTTGTGCAATAATTAAGATAAACTTACAAATATCCAGCACACACACACAGAAATAAGAAACACTCAGAGATTCATGAATTTGTTACATGTGTAAAAGTATTACACATTTTGGTGTTTTAGGAATTATTTACAACCTTTGAAGTCTCTTTGAAAAATATCTTCTTTCAGATAGTCAACAAAATATAAAGCAAGATTATAGAATTGTAACACTGGTTCAAGTCTAGGTTGCTTCTCTTCTAAACATAATGTTTGAATTATGTGTAGAATTTGTATGAGTATCTCTGTATGCAAAGTGTAATACTGGGCAGTCTGCTAAATGATATAAAGATTTTTCAAAAGGTAAACTTAAGCTCACACTCAGTCTCAGCAGTCAGTGAGGAAAATGCTTTCCACATGGCTTTTAATATGCCACAAACCAATTCTCTGCTTTGAAGATCATTCTCAATGGCAGGAGAGGGAAGACACCAAGGGCAGAGTGATTTTAGGTCCGAATCCACTGACAGTATTCTGCAACTGCAGTCAACAAGGTTCTGGATCCACAACTCAGTCTTACTGATTGATTCCTTGGGTACCTCATATTGTTTCTATTTTAGTCCATCTCAATCAAATTTTAGAATATAGATTTGCTAACGTGCAATGTTCACCAAAAAACAGTTGGGGAAATTGTAATGCCAGTTGGTAGGCAGGATTTGTCTGGATATTTAATTTTTAGTCTCATATTGAAAGCAACTGTTTAGTGCTATAGCTGTCTTTCACACAGAATGAAACCTACAGAAAACTTATAAAGAGAACCTCATCAAACTTCAGTTTTCCCAAGTCTGAGAAATGAGATTGAGGTAAAGATTAAATGAGATGATGCATGTAAAATACCAGTCATATGCATGTGGTTAACAAATATAAAGTTCTAAATATTATTGTGGGATAATAATTTTTTAATCTGGAGCTCTACCTTCATTTCATAATTCAAAATTAATGTAGACAACACATTTAAATGGTTTAAAATTTAAATGATTTAAAAATGAAGATTAACAAAGAGTATATATTGGAGACTCTTCATTCCTCCTTCTTTCCAACCAGTTGGTGTCCTGTCAGGAGAAACTCATATGATCAATTCTTTATGTATCCTCACAGAAATATTTTGCATATATGAAGGTAAATACAAAAATATTATTTACTTTTATATATGTTGTTGCAGAGTATGATTAACACATTTTTGTACCCTGCTTATTATTAGATATATTAATCAGTAAATTTCCCCTCTCTTGATTCAACCTCCCTGGAATTGACCACTAGTTTGTAGCATAGATCACCTTGTTGGCTATCTCTGGGTCAAGCAAGCTCCTACCTTGTCTTCTCTTCTGATATGTACAATAGAAATTTTGCATCCTATCTTAAAAGTTCCCACAATCTACTTTCCCCTTCCCTGAGGGCAGGGGTGGGGGGGAAATGTGTGTGTGTGTATATATATATATATATATATATATATGTATTTTAAGGAAAACTTTGATAAATAAATCATCCCATCATTTCTTTCTAATATTCGACTAACTGAATATTCATTGCAACAAAATGAGTCTTCTTTGATTTTATTTATCTCTTCCCTGACATATAAGAACATAACAGATAATCAGATAAGCCCAATAAACAAACATTTTCAGCTTAAAAATTAAAACTTCATAAATTTGTGAAAAGTGAGTAAATGGGGGATTGCAACACAGTAGTTGGTCTTTCTTGGTGGCTCAGACAGTAAAGAAACCTGCAATGAGGGAGACCTGGGTTCGATCCCTGGCTTGGGCAGATCCCCTGGAGGAGGTCCTGGCAACCCACTCCAGTGTTCTTACTTGGAGAACTCCCATGACAGAGGAGACTGGTAGTCTACAGTCCATGGGTTCACAAAGAGTCAGACACCACCGAGTAACTCAATACACAGCACAACAGTAGGGGATCCTAGTTTTTCTAAGTATCTGTCAACTCCACCAACTCATCAACTCATCATCTTCTGTGTGTCCACAATATTATCTCTAAAATAAGGGAGTTGAGCCAAGTGATTTCTAAGTTTCTCAGTACTAACATGATGGTTCTGTTTTATGTTTGCAGACCCTTTTTGCTCTCATCACACAATACAAATATCAGCAGAAACATGGAGAAATAATGAGAATTGTAATAAATTCAAGACATTTTAAAGCCAACTGTTATCAGTTACCCCACGTTTTCTGAAGAATGAGGCATTATGCTTTGGGTTGAATCATTGGCATCCCCAGTTTATACTATAGAAATTGTTAAAAAGGTGCTTTAAAACCATTACTGTATTATCTTAAGGTCAAATTCAAAGATAGAATTTCATTTATCTTTGAATTGTTTATAATTGGTATAAAATATCCCATGAAATAAAATTCAAACATGGATAGGAATGATAAGAGGATTTAAAGGAATGAGATGAAAATAAAATTTAAGTAAATAATTTAAATGTCAGGGTCCATCCCCATACCCAACCACCCAGAAATATCTGCAGATCCCCTTTACTCAATGGATCCCCCATCCTCCATCTGCTATGAATGTTGGCTGCAGAAGTTTCCCAACATTCACCAAATCCATAGGTCAAGGAACATATGTAAGGATTCTACTAGTTACTAAGTTTATTTATTCCAGCAAAGAATCCCAGAAGTGAATCAAAAAACACAAACATAAACCTGGAGTGTATTTATGTACAGACAGGACTCACCCTGAGATGGACTTGAGCCAACCCTCCACTGATCATGTAACTTGCATATAACTCCAACTCGCACTGCTGGGCCAGTGTTAGTGTTTGGTGTCTCCAGGAATTAGGGTCAGTTCAGATTCAGTGCTCAGTAATCCGTGAGTAGTTTGTTTATTCCCCCTTCACAAGTGCAGTCACTCTGAAAAATGGCCAGAAGTTCTTTGAAGAAGGAGGAAGATTTATGGTATGTTTTTGTCATTATAGCAAGGTCCTTCTTCCAGAGGTCTTGCCCTCTCATATAGTCTAGGGGTTCTGAGTCTGTGAACTGGATCAAGTATAGGAATTGGTGGAGAGATTATAGCTCTCTATTTTGTTAATTGAAGTCAGACTTGTATTAACATTAACCAGATTTAGAACACTTATATATATATAAATCAAGTAAGATTTTTGTAGAATGGCATCTATTTCAGTTATAGGGAAACCAGGGCCAATTAGCCAAAGGCAAAAACATCAGCTGGTAAAGCCATTTTAATTACTGCCTTGATTGTGATGCCCATCATGGTCACCACAATCACCTTTTCTGTGGTGATTAAGTGCCACTACTTGGCTTCCAATGGCAGGGAACATCATCCATAGTGAATTCACAGAGTCCAGTTCAATGGCATTCTGAACGTATCCCTAGCCAGTGGAGAACAGCCTCCACAGAACTCCTGTAGAATGCCAGGACTCTGCTCAACAATGTAGTCCTATAAGCTAAGCTAAGCTGTCACTTCAGTCGTATCCAACTCTGTGCGACCCCATAGATGGCAGCCCACCAGGCTCCCCTGTCCCTTTTGTAAAGAGAGTGTCCACTAGACACTCCCAGGGGACATATTAAGAGGATGGTTGAAAGAAAGTGAAGTCGCTCAGTTGTGTTCAACTCTGCAACCTCATGGTCTGTAGCTTACCAGGTTCCTCCATCCATGGGATTTTCCAGGCAAGAGTACTGGAGTGGGGTGCCATTTCATTCTCGAGGGGACCTACCTGACCCAGGGATCGAACCCTTGTGTCCCGCATTGTAGGCACACGCTTTTACTGGTTATTGCTGCCGCTGCTAAGTCGCTTCAGTCATGTCTGACTCTGTGCAACCCTATAGACGGCAGCCCACCAGGCTCCGCCTTCCCTGGGATTCTCCAGGAAAGAACATTTTACTGGTTGAACTGACCTTAAATGATAAATCTACTCTAGGCTTCCAATCTTTAAGAGCTTTTGCACAACTTCCTCTATAACACACCAAGGAAGATCTGCAATTTCAAATTCGTTTGGTGTAGACAACCAAGAAAACTGTCAGGATCATTCTCTTTGTTTAACACCTTAAATCCAGAATCTCTACTTAATATGAGAAGGCAGATTACATTCCTATCAGACTAAGCTTTATTTGTTCCACGACCTTTAGACTTAACAGCAAATTCTTCACGAATTCACTCCTCAGTTGGGACCTGCAAATACTCAGTTTTGTTACTGTCTCTTTGCAGCTGCTAAAAGCTTTTCTTGGATTTTCTTTCCCCTCGTAAAGGCTACTTGCTAAGTCCATTCTCAGAATCACCAGATACCATGGAAGGAAATAAGCTGCTTCTTGTTAGCTTATACGTGAATGATGAGCATATATTTGGAATTTTAGCCAGTCAGGACTTCTTTCACTCTACACACCTCTCATGCCTTAAAAAGTAATATGAAATTTGTAATTTAATCATCTTTTTCTACCTGTTGTAATGAGAAATTTGGTCTTGCCTGGACTTATTATTATCTTATACAACAATAGAATTCCCTTTTGTTTGTGCCAGTTAGGAACAGTTTTTATCTGGTGCTCCTCAGATAAATATAGGAGGGCGGAGAGTTGCTTGCTATTAAGTTCAGAAACCCAGATCTCTCTATTTGGGAACACTAAATCCCTTAGATCTCTTGGCAAAATTCATTTAGTTTTTATAGGAAAAAAATTTTTTTTTTCTGAACATAAGACCATTTATTAAGGCCTTTGTGACTTCAGAGAAACATGCTTCTTCCATTCTATACTTGACTATAGTGTCCTCCACAGTGCCCATGAGGTAACTTACCTAGTCTTTTAGAAATCTACTGAGATACCTTGTCTGCTAATGCTCAGTAACCATTTTCTTCATTGGTGAAAGTTCATTTTAATGAGTGGTCGTTGAAAGTAGATAATGCATGTGATGAATCTACTCCTGGCCCTAGATATCTCCTCAAAGGTATTATGAGACATTTTAAATATTTAAAAAATTAGAATAAAATGTTCTGCTATTACATTTTTCAGTGAATATTTAACATACCTTGTTATAGAAAGATGTGTGGTAGAAATAAATGAGGACCACCAAATGAGAACAAACAGGCCACTTATTCAGAGCTTGCTATTACAAAGGAGTTGGCCACCATCACTTTGGTTTGGCAGAGACCCAAAGGAAGTTTTATAGTTTAAAAAGGGAGAAGGAGGCTTTATGTATACGACTAAAAGATGTTGGCAAGGGGAAGCTAGATGAGGTTAACTATAGTGCAGAATTCTATATGGTTCGTTGAGGAGAGCATTTGACTTTCACTGGTTGACAAACACTAAGGTAGCTGACACTCATTGGCCAAATGCTGTCTGTTCTGGGCTGCAGAGACCGTGGCTTATGGTTTGCCTTTCCTGCTGATCCTGCTGGTCACTCAGATTATGAGTCAGAGGTCTTTGTCCTACATGATCTGGCCACTGCCCATTGGTATATCCACTTTCTTGATATAAAAGTAGTTCCAGGTTTGTCCACTGACAGTTTGGTGAAAATACTACTTTTCTCCATATTGTACACCATTAAGCAGGTGAATTAATGCAGAGAGAGTGCCAGTTCCCACTTTTCCATAATTCAATCTTATTAGAAAATGGCTTTCTAAATTAAAATAAATGAGAAGCTAATAACAATTCAAATATTATTGTTTTTGCTTGATTGCTATGTTGTTTCTAACTCCTTGCAACCCCATGGACTGCAACATGCCAGGCTCCCCTGTCCTTCACTGTCTCTGCTCACATTAATGTCCATTGAGTTGGTGATGCTATCTAACCATCTCATCCTCTGCCAGCTCCTTCTCCTTTTGCCTTCAATCTTTCCCAGCATCAGGGTCTTTTCCAACAAGTTGGCTTTTTGCACCAGATGACCAAAATACTTAAGCTTCACCTTCAGCATCAGTCCTTCCAGTGAATATTCAGGGTTGATTTCCTTAGGATTGAGGGGTTTGATGTCCTTGCTACCCAAGCAAGGGACTCTCAAGAGTCTTCTCCAGCACTACAGTTCAAAAGCATCAATTCTTTGGTGCTCAGCCTTCTTTATGGTCTGACTCACATCTGTACATGACTCCTGGATATATTTAAATATTCCTGACAGTTAAAGGAAAAATTCCAGTTAAGTAGTTAAATAGTTACTACATTAAGTTAAATATCCTTAGGATTTTGAGTTGATGATTGACAGATGGATTTATTTTGGAAATGTGTGATTGATAGAAAATTACTCCAACCCTTCATGCCTGGACAGGAATTTAAATCATTGGCTTTTAAATTTTGTTGTGCCTTTTTTTTTTTTCATAATTCATTGTCATTCCACTTGGCCCAAACCTGCACCACACCTCTTTGTTTTCTACATGCTACATCAATAATGTGTTTATCATCCATGCACAGATGAATGTAGGCTTATTACTTCGTCACTGAGGACTTTAAAAAAATGCTGATTTATTTATATGTCAGAATAACTGTCAATTAATGTCAAAATTGGCATTGTACCAAAATATATAATGAGAAATATCATCACTTTATGATAATCCCTTAAGTATACTGTGTGTTAAGGTAAATATAAATTAATATAATACTTTGTCTTTCATCTAGGAAGAAGATTCATACACTCTTTCAATAGCATACTGTGCAGAAATATTTTTTTAAAAAGATTCTGATGGTTTATGGATTCTATTTTTGGAAGTTTTTTGTGATTTTTCTTGGAGACTTTTTTCCCTCATTCTGAATCAAAGACATCAATAAAAAAAACTCAGAGCAAACATCATCAGTTCAATTCAGTTCAGTCACTCAGTCATGTCCGACTCTTTGTGACCCCAGGCCTCCCTGTCCATCACCAACTCCTGGAGTTTACCCAAACTCATGTCCATTGAGTCAGTGATGCCATCCAACCATCTCATCCTCTGTCGTTCCCTTCTCCTCTTGCCCTCAATCTTTCCCAGCATCAGGGTCTTTTCAAATGAGTTAGCTCTTCGCATCTGGTGGCTAAAGTATTGGAGTTTCAGCTTCAGCATCAGTCATGCTTAGTAGTAAAACACTGAAAAAAGATGAGAATAAGGCAAGGATGAATAGTGTCTTTCCTTATAGTCTCCTTTGCCTCACATCCTAGGCAGGGACATATGGGAGATGGGGGAAAGGGTTGCAGGGAGCCAGAAGGATAAAATGGGTTGAAAAAGACTAACATTTGTACCAGGATTACAGAGGGGTTTATGTTTTAGTCAAGTGATCTACTTNTAGTCTCCTTTGCCTCACATCCTAGGCAGGGACATATGGGAGATGGGGGAAAGGGTTGCAGGGAGCCAGAAGGATAAAATGGGTTGAAAAAGACTAACATTTGTACCAGGATTACAGAGGGGCTTATGTTTTAGTCAAGTGATCTATTTCCCAAATTGCTTGGTAGGTACATGAGGTTGATATTCTTATTACAGTTTAACATGTAGATGTAATGTTAAACTGTTGTTTGCATCAATGTATAGTTTTGAGATAAAGTTTAACCCAGGAAAAACAACATAACAGAGTATTTAATTTGGGTAATGGTAAGGAAATAACCTTAGATTATTTAAACCAATTACCTTTTTAGGCAGGTGATAATTTAGCCTGATTAAAATGACCATGTGTGAAACTACACGATCATACAGAATGTTGAGGTTTCACTTCTCTTATATTGTCCTCAGATCTTAAAATAGCTGGAAGAGCACACGTTCCCTTCTATTTAGTGAATTCCCAAATGAAAGATTGAATTCCAAATTTCTACATTTTATGTCTCTTTCTACTCAAAATTTTTTGAGAAAGCAGTTGTGAAAAGTCTTGGAGAGTTGGAAATATAAAGGGAATACTGCTGAAGGAACTGGCACCCGCATCACTATATCATTTAACGGTTTACAAATGATTTAGCAGTAATACCACCAGGCTTCTCAGAGTTCACAACTTCCATTCTCACATCTGAAAATAGATCATAGTTCTGCTAACAGTTCACACCATTTTTCAAAATAGGTCAGCAGAGCCTTTAATATCCAGTGTTTAAAAGGCATCACCACAAATGCTATTCCTGCCTACACTTAGATAAAGTGGGGGTGATTTGTGAGGTGCAAAGGAAATCTCCCAAAACAGCATAATCACTTAAAAAATAAACTTGAATTGCTTGCTTGTCTTACAAGATGCTTAAAAACCATCATTCTATTTAACTGCAAGGAAAATAAATCTAGAGAAATTCAAGTTTAAAAAGAGATGGAGGGGAGGAAACAGAATTGGAGAGAGAAAAAAAATGAGTGAGAGAGTGCAGAAAAGAGTGAAAATGAAAAGGACCGAAAGCTAAAGAGACAGGAAATAAAAAAGAGAAAGACAAAGAGAAGGAGATTCAGAGACCAAGAGAGTAAGGGAAATGAGGGAAGGGAGGAAGAACAAGAAAGTGCAATAGAACCCTAGGGGAAAAAAAGAAAATGGTATGCAGCAGATCAGGGAAACCTCTCTCACACACATTCACAGTGTGTGTGTCAAATGGTTAATTCAAATTCCAACAATCCATTCAGCTATTCTTGTTTGTTATTTGCTATTTAATCTCTAAGTTGTGTCTGACTCTGTTGCTACCTCATGGACTGTAGCCCATCGGGATCCTCTGTCCATGGGATTTCCCAGGCAAGAACACTGCAGTGGGTTGCCATTTCCTTCTCCAGGAGATCTTTCTGACCCAGGGATCGAACCCGCCTCTCCTACATTGACTGGTGGGTTCTTTACCACCAAGCCACTAGGAAATCCCCCAATCCAGTCAAGTAATCACTATTGTAAGAATGATGATCCAGAGCTGACTATTGTGCTAGAACAGTTTTTGGAGGGTGGTTGGGCAGGAGGCAGAATCTGCATGGTGAGAGTAAGGGGAAGTAGGAAGAGGAACTGAGTTGACTGGATAAGACAATAGGAATGAATGATGCTGATTTGTGAAACTTACGTTGGAACACATAGATTGAGTGTACTAATTTTTCCNCTTGGTAGGTACATGAGGTTGATATTCTTATTACAGTTTAACATGTAGATGTAATGTTAAACTGTTGTTTGCATCAATGTATAGTTTTGAGATAAAGTTTAACCCAGGAAAAACAACATAACAGAGTATTTAATTTGGGTAATGGTAAGGAAATAACCTTAGATTATTTAAACCAATTACCTTTTTAGGCAGGTGATAATTTAGCCTGATTAAAATGACCATGTGTGAAACTACACGATCATACAGAATGTTGAGGTTTCACTTCTCTTATATTGTCCTCAGATCTTAAAATAGCTGGAAGAGCACACGTTCCCTTCTATTTAGTGAATTCCCAAATGAAAGATTGAATTCCAAATTTCTACATTTTATGTCCCTTTCTACTCAAAATTTTTTGAGAAAGCAGTTGTGAAAAGTCTTGGAGAGTTGGAAATATAAAGGGAATACTGCTGAAGGAACTGGCACCCGCATCACTATATCATTTAACGGTTTACAAATGATTTAGCAGTAATACCACCAGGCTTCTCAGAGTTCACAACTTCCATTCTCACATCTGAAAATAGATCATAGTTCTGCTAACAGTTCACACCATTTTTCAAAATAGGTCAGCAGAGCCTTTAATATCCAGTGTTTAAAAGGCATCACCACAAATGCTATTCCTGACTACACTTAGATAAAGTGGGGGTGATTTGTGAGGTGCAAAGGAAATCTCCCAAAACAGCATAATCACTTAAAAAATAAACTTGAATTGCTTGCTTGTCTTACAAGATGCTTAAAAACCATCATTCTATTTAACTGCAAGGAAAATAAATCTAGAGAAATTCAAGTTTAAAAAGAGATGGAGGGGAGGAAACAGAATTGGAGAGAGAAAAAAAATGAGTGAGAGAGTGCAGAAAAGAGTGAAAATGAAAAGGACCGAAAGCTAAAGAGACAGGAAATAAAAAAGAGAAAGACAAAGAGAAGGAGATTCAGAGACCAAGAGAGTAAGGGAAATGAGGGAAGGGAGGAAGAACAAGAAAGTGCAATAGAACCCTAGGGGAAAAAAAGAAAATGGTATGCAGCAGATCAGGGAAACCTCTCTCACACACATTCACAGTGTGTGTGTCAAATGGTTAATTCAAATTCCAACAATCCATTCAGCTATTCTTGTTTGTTATTTGCTATTTAATCTCTAAGTTGTGTCTGACTCTGTTGCTACCTCATGGACTGTAGCCCATCGGGATCCTCTGTCCATGGGATTTCCCAGGCAAGAACACTGCAGTGGGTTGCCATTTCCTTCTCCAGGAGATCTTTCTGACCCAGGGATCGAACCCGCCTCTCCTACATTGACTGGTGGGTTCTTTACCACCAAGCCACTAGGAAATCCCCCAATCCAGTCAAGTAATCACTATTGTAAGAATGATGATCCAGAGCTGACTATTGTGCTAGAACAGTTTTTGGAGGGTGGTTGGGCAGGAGGCAGAATCTGCATGGTGAGAGTAAGGGGAAGTAGGAAGAGGAACTGAGTTGACTGGATAAGACAATAGGAATGAATGATGCTGATTTGTGAAACTTACGTTGGAACACATAGATTGAGTGTACTAATTTTTCCAGAAGTGATTTCTAAGTCCATGATGACTGCAAGCCCCTCTATTACTACAGAGGGGAAAAAAAAACACAACAGACAGTATTTAGTATTCAGGGAAGGGAATCTGTCTCTTAATCCCCATTTTCTATGGCGCTTCCTCTGAGCCTCCTGACCCTTCCTGGACTGTTTGGTTACCATCACCCTTCTCCACACTGGAAAACATGAAGACTCTGTTTTCGATTCTGACGTGAGACTGAGCCCCTGTGCTGACATGATTAATATACAGCACAGTAGAAATTACTGGAAACATACTCTGAAGTCACGCCAAACACATGCTCTGTAGACATGATAACCTTCAATAAAGATCAAAATGAATGTTTTCATTTTCAAGTGAGAGGATTAACTGCAGGATTACCACCCAGAGAGCTCCATTCACGTAGCTGGGGCATGATTATTTTGAATTATGAAAATAAAACTCCTTTCAATCATGTCTGAAATTCCATTCAACCTGGTATGAAAGCAACTATAATACACAGAAATACCTTGAAGGGTGCAAATTAAACCCACACAAAGAGGGATTCAGGCCAGATTTCTGGGAGGATATTTGAGCTTAGCTCATGTCACTGTTGTGCAAACATAAATTAAAGAAGAGAAAGTGCCAATATCCTGACCAAGTAACAGCATGAATCTAGCCCCAGGCCTAAAGTCTAAATTATCCATTAATAATATTTTCAGTTCTATTCAAACGGGGCATGATCCTTGGAGCAATTCAGAAGAGTCTAATGCATGTTGAGCATTACTAGCTCACCTACATGAGGGACTATCAATCTCTCATGGTAGAAAAGAACAGAGGTAATTTACCAAATGATACCCTACTGACCCAAAAAAACTGATTTACCTCATATGGAGGTTTCATTTTAGAGGAGATTTTATTTACCAGGCTTCATTGTAAGACCGACACATTGTATGCTGATTAAGAATGTATTGGAATATTTTTCTTTCCTATGGTCCTTTGNTTTACCAAATGATACCCTACTGACCCAAAAAAACTGATTTACCTCATATGGAGGTTTCATTTTAGAGGAGATTTTATTTACCAGGCTTCATTGTAAGACCGACACATTGTATGCTGATTAAGAATGTATTGGAATATTTTTCTTTCCTATGGTCCTTTGTTGAAATAGGAAGGTTGATATTTAGTTGCAGGTTACAAGGTGCTGAGTTAGTATTCTAGACCTGAAAATCACTGGTGTGCTGAAGCATACTGGGCTGTATTATCACCTGCACTGAGTCAGGATGATACCTATTATGGAATTATTGAAAATGCAGACTGTTTAAAACCCTGAATCACAAAGGAAATTCTTTTCTCCTTGACTTATTCAAAATACACTATTTCAAATTCTGAGTTACTCTGTACTGTATGGCCTTTAGAAAATAAATGCAGTTAATAACATTTGATATATTAAAGGCTTCCAGGTCTGTAATTTAGGGTCAGGTTACTAAACATGATATTGTTTCTTTTACTAAAGGAACAGAGAAAGATCTTGGACAAGAATTTCAAGCAAAGAATTCAAATTCTTAGATCCTTAGAAAGAAAAGTTATCACTTTTAGTGCATCGTGTCACTATAATTTCTACTTGAAAGAATCATTTTCAGGATAATGTTGAGACCTGTCTAAATTTCTACCATCATAAAAACCAAATTGCTTCTCAAGCCCACAAAGTATAAAACTCAATTGCCTTGGAGGAGTAAAAGGGAGAAATAATTATTGAAACACAATTCCAGGTGCTCTGAGTATGGCATATCATATTTTGTCCTGTGGGTCTCTGAAGGACTCAACTGACAATAACGCTGTTGCTGGTCCCCGTGATACTCCCATGGCATCATTTAGAGCTCTCTCATCATTAAATAACAGACATTTTGTGGAGCTGATAAATATAGTCTTCAGCATTAACTGAATAATTCTCCTGATAGTCTGGTAAAACAGATGGAGAGAATAAAACAGAGAAGTTGTTAAAGGGCTTAAGTCAGTCCATAGAGACAATCCCATGATTTAGTTATTACTGGACCTCCCTAGTTTAACTTTATGACACCTTCTTTTCCATTCTTCACTTATAAATAGTAACCTAGTCTCCAAAGCACAGCTATCCCAACCTCACTCCCTCATGCTTGTCCTTCTTTCCATTTAATCAAGAACAGGACATAGTATTGCTATAAAGGGAATTACAACTTTTTCATGTATACATTTTCTTATCTATACCTTTAAGAGCCTTAAAATTACTTTTAATAAGATATTTTTTCAAATTGATAAATATCTTATGTTTTCCTTTTTTTAAGGAGCAACTTCATTTGAAGCACTTTGTTTCTATCAACTTCTAAATTATTTTTATTTCTTGTTCTTTGACATAATCAGCTCCTTTTTAATTAAGTGGAATAAGCTGATTACTGCATTTCTTCTTGATGACAAGTATTTTGTTGGCCACTTGAGGGGCATAAATGAGTATGATATGGCTGCCATCTTGAAGGAAACCAGAATAAGGAAGGAAATTGATGACTAAACAAATATAGCGGTCATAGTAATGATAATAATTCCTGAGAGTTTATTATGTTCCAGGCCCTGTGCTGAGCATGCCTTCCTTCATTTGATCCTTTGATGTAAGAGCTATTTCTATTCTCATTTTTTACAGACCATGCAACTGAAGCTTGCCGGGTTAATGATCTTACACATTGAACCCGTGTAAAAAACAAATACTCCATTCTCCCATTCAAAGTCTATCAAACAATCTTTTAAGATTTCAATTTTTCACATAACTTTTCCATATAGAGCTTGTCTGACAATTTTAGTTCTCAATATAATTAATACTTTTCAGTCTGGTTTATATTTTTATGATTTTTCTTGGCTTGAATTCTATCCCCAAGTCTAATCAATTCTGGGTCAGTGACAAATAACATTTCAGAAACTGCAAAGTTGAGAACTATTTTGACAATTATTTTTAGGTCATTCTACAATGTCAGTTTTTGTGGTTAGTGGTTTTTCTCAAATACCAGCTAATGTTTGGAAACATTCCTGTTTCAGAGGTATGTGAATATTACTTTCTCCTCCTCTTTTAAAATATCCCTGCATTGCTATATTTATTTTTATACCTTATTCATATGATATTCTTTGAGTGATAAATATCTTCTGAGCTACGAGGGAAACCTTATGACAAATTAAATATTCTAAATTTGGATTCTTCAGAATCTAAGTTCAATGTCTGATATACAGTAAATTTCAATGTCTGTTGAAGTAAATTTTGCTTTCTTGAGAAGAGACCTCTATGAGGTCTTCAGTCTTTCTTTGCATTACCTAATCAATGTCTATCTTTTTTATCTCTCTTTTATTTGTTTTTTCTTGTTTCAGAGAAGTAGAGTTCTCCCCTCTTTTTCAAGTGTGATCCCACCAGTTTAAATCATGGTTGTTATTGATCTATTTTTCTCCAAGACTACTAGCCACTCAGTATCTATGCCTTCATTTCAGAAACTCTCATGGCCATCTCTTCCTTCCCTTTTGATTATAAGTTTCATTTTAATTTGTCACAATACCTTCCAAAGAATACAGTATGCAAAGGAGGGGAAAAAATAATAAATTAATAGTGGGGAAATACTACCTGAACCAGATGATCAAGGTCAATATCAGCAGTGATAAATCATGTTGATAGTATGTGCATTTGATACACCATGTACTTTATCTCTGTGGTTTTCCTCCCAGGAATGCATATCCCCATTTTAATGATGAGAAAAACATCAGCCAAATTCCAATAGAGGGCATGTGAGTAAAAAAACCTGACTGATACTATCAAAACTGTCAAAGTCATTGTTTTAATTTCTCAGTAAATTGGCAGTGCTGTTCTCCCGAAAGAGGTTCTAGGAGATATTCTTTCCCTTGACTTTTCCACCTTCTGCATTCCTGTGCTTGTGGTGGCATCACTCCAATCTCTGCCTCTGTGATCACATTGCTTCTTCCTTCTCTCTCTATGTGTGTCTTCTTTGTTTGCCTTGTATAAGGACACTTGTAATGGATTGAGGGCCTGCTCAGATAATTCAGGAAGATCTTACCGGGGATCTTTCACTGGTTGTTATTCAGTCACTCAGTTGTACACAGCTCTTTGAGACCCCATCCACGATAGCACACCAGGTTTCCTCATCCTTCACTATCTCCCACAGGTTGCTCAAACTCATGTCCATTAAATCGGTGATACCATCCAACCATCTCATCCTCTGTCATCCCCTTCTCCTGCCCTTAATCTTTCCCAGCATCAGAGTCTTTTCTAATGTCTCTCTGCATCAGGTGGCCAAAGTATTGGAGCTTGAGCTTCAGCTTCAGTTTCATTCCTTCCAATGAATGTTCAGGGTTCATTTCCTTTAGGATTGACAGCTTTGACTCCATACTACCCAAGGGACTTTTAAGAGTCTTCTCCAGCATCACAGTTTGAAGTATCCATTCTTCAACACTCAGCCTACCTTATGGTTCAAACCTCACATCAACACATGATTACTGGAGAAACCATAGCTTTGACCATAAAGACCTTGGTCAGCAAANCAAGGTGTCTTAAACAAAAATGCACTCTGTTTCATTAACTACTTGGGAAACTAAAATATTAGAGCCTGTAAGAGTTATATAGAAATTGTGCAACAAACATGGGCCAGAATTGCTGGCTGAAACTGAATACAAACATACATCAATGTGTATTTTTCATTCCTCTTTTTCCAGTGGTATATGCTGACCCAATGCTGCCTTCTGGCATCACTTCCATAAAAAGAAATGCAGTATCCAATAATACTACATTTGACCTCCTTGGTTAATATTCAAAGTGATGGTCAAGAAGGTTATAAGCAAACATCAGCTTTCTTTCACACCTCTTAGCTCATTCTGCAAATTACTAACATCATCTTGGGAGCATTCAAGACCCTGGATAATGAATGTTAACAGCAGTTCCTGTTGACTGCATCTGAGGATGCGTTTATTTTTCTCATTATCTTACACACAGTCTTAAAGCTATTGTCTGCCACTGCTGCTCACTAAGGAAGCCACAGAAAGTGCTAAAGATGTCAAGAGGCAATAAGCCTCATTTATTTTTATGGCCTACATCAGCATTTTTTTTTTCTCTTCTGTCTCTCACTTCTTTTTTTTTTTTTAAACTTAAAGGCCTATAATAGAATCTGCTGATTAGAATCAAAGCCATATCTAAGTATAGACATGAGAGACCTTTCTGAAAGTGATGGGCTATGGAAGGGCACTTTACGCATATGATACGTCTGGCATATACTGTATCTAAAGTCAAGTGGTATTTCTTTCTTCCTTGGTTACATTCTAGACATTTTACAATTGATAATGCTATTAACATTATGAAAGTGAGTAAATAAAAGATTTGGGGGAATAAAACATAATAAGTGGATTGAAATATTGCCAGCATGGATATTTAGGAAAATATTATATGCAAATAACTGGAAAGCAAATATACTACACTTCTGTAACTATCAAAAGGTCATGTATTATTAGAAAATAAAGTGCAAGCAAATAATGACCATAAAGAAAGATATGATAAAATTAAAAATACAATTTTATATTGGAATGGAAACCATTCTGAATTAGTCTGTGGGTCTTCCTGGACATGTAGGCTATAGAACTGGGATAAATTTCTAATTCATGGAAGCTCTTTTCTGTAATAACTAAACATGTTCAGGGACAGATATTAGAAGTCAGTTTCTGAAGGAGAAGCAAATGCAGATGTAGACAAAAAGTCTGAAGTTTCTTGTCAATTGAGAAGATAAATGGATAGAAGAAGGTAAGATCTAACCTCAAAATGATAGAGAGTAACAATAAAGCAAATCCTTTGGATTATCAATGTAGGCAGAAAAATGACAAGCCTTGGAGACTCTCTCGGGCATGATGGAAGTTTAGGGTTAACAGTCTCAGGATGGGATGATGGTAAAGGTGGATTTGAAGTATTTATCTAATAATTTGGTTAAAACTGAGAAAACTTTAACTGTCTATATCAAAGCAAATAGGTACTGGGTGAATACTGGAGAAGGAAATGGCAACCCAGTCCATGATTCTTGCCTGGAGAATCCAATGGACAGAGGAGCCTTGCAGGCTATGGTCCATGGGGTCACAAAGAGTCAGACACGACTGAGCGCACACATACTGATGAGTATTATTACCTGACACTTACATTCACTTCCTTGTCATGATCATTCTTCCTATCACATGTCTGGAATAAATCAGAAATTCAGTAGGCAGGATGTGATAGTTTGGGGTATTATAGATTTTTCTGATAAAGATAGAAATGAGGTGGCCGTTGCTGAGAAGAGGAGAGACAAGTGTTACTGAGAAAGACAAGAACTGACCAAATTAGATATTGATGACTTCTGTCAAGAATACGTATCACCACCCTTTGCTGGAGACATTTCCAAAATGTAATCTATACTACCACCATCTTCCTACTTTTCTACTGTGATTTGGTTACTTGATTCCTGCTAGCATTAGTGTTTGTTTGTTTGATTTTTAATCCATTATCAAACTATTCTGGGCTATTCTGAATAGCCATGGCCAGCTGAAGCTGAATTGTTTGGCTCACAGGGAGAGAGCCTGACCCTGCTCCCCTGTGAGGGGCTGGGACATTCTTGAGTTCTTTGTGTTGGAAATGGAGCCCCTTGTCTGCTGCTTACCANCAGAGTCGGACACGACTGAAGTGACTTAGCAGCAGCAGCAGCAGCAGCAGATGGACATTTAGGCTGCTTCTGTGTCTTGACTGTTGTGAACTGCAGCAGTGAACAACGCGGAGTGCATTTTACCCAGCCACCGATAATCTCTGTTCTCCTCTCTGTCTCTGTGAATTTGACTGCTCTGGGAAACTTATATAAATGGGGTCATACAGTATCTGTCGTTTTGTGTCCGGCTGTTAATACAGGAAGCATACAGTGTGTTCCAGCTCCAGGCAGGTAGCCCGTGTCAGGTTTCACTCCTCTCATGAAAGAGTAATATCCGCTGTATATGCCACATTTCGTTCATCCCTTCCTCTGTCAATGGGCATCTGGGTTATTTCCATATTGGTATTGATATTTTTTAAAAGCTCCAAAGTGATTCTGATGTGAGAGTAGGCATGAAAACCAAGGCCTTCGTTCTCAGTCCCGGCTGCCCATTAGAATTACCTGGGAGCTGTAAAACACAGAAAAACTCCCACAAACCCGACGCTGGTGCTGGTGCAGACAGATCTGCCTCAGCGGCCGTGTCTCTAAAGGTGTGCCCCCTGAGTGCAGATGAAGGCCCGCTTCCTTCCAGTGATAGACGGCGCAAGCGCGTGGGCTCATTTCCCAGTCTCTGCTGCCCCCTGGTGGCACAACTGACGGCATTCCTGGGAGCCCCGCTCTCCAGGACGGGCTTGCCCGCCCACTGGGAGCCCACTGGGAGCCCACAGGGCCAGCCCTGCCTGGGGGTCTGCGGACCCTGCAGAGCTCGGCCTGTCCCCGCCCCGACTGTGCTTCCTCGCTGGCCTTGCGTGGCTCCATGTCTAGAGGGACAGAGAGGAGAGGACNCCGCCCACTGGGAGCCCACTGGGAGCCCACAGGGCCAGCCCTGCCTGGGGGTCTGCGGACCCTGCAGAGCTCGGCCTGTCCCCGCCCCGACTGTGCTTCCTCGCTGGCCTTGCGTGGCTCCATGTCTAGAGGGACAGAGAGGAGAGGACACAGACAGGCGGAAGACTCCACTTTGTGTGACCTTGAACAAGTCATTTGAATGGTGCCTCGGTTTCCCAGGCTTTCACAGGAGGATAACCACCACCACTCCTCTGACGAGTCCCTGAGATCGCCGGTGGGTATGTGTGTCAGCCTCCGGAAGGACCCAGAGCCGGTGTGTCCACCTCGGGCATTTGGGGCCGGACCGCTCCCTGTCCTGGAGCCATCCTGGGTGTGGTGGGTTGCTGAGCAGCTGCTGGGCTTCCGCCCACTAGCTAGAAGCCCTCCATAGTGACCCTCAAAAATGTCTCCACATGCTGGGACTTCCCTGCTGGTCCAGTGGTTAGCACCTCACCTTCCAGTGCAGAAGCTTCAGGTTTGATCCCTGGTCGGGGAGCTAAGATCCCATATGCCCTATGGCCAAGAAACCAGGACATAAACAACATAAGCAATAATGTAACATTCAATAAAGACTTAATTTCTTAAAAAAAAAAAAAGTATCCACATATGGACAGATGTCCCCCGAGTACAAGGTTGCCAGATAAAATACAAGTTTCCCAGTTACATTTGCATCGCAGATAAAAACCTTATAACTTTTTAGTGGAATCATTTTGCAAAGACTGCATTTTTATTTGTTAAGTCAGGAAACTCTACTTGGGGACGGAATCACCCATTCGAGAGCCTCTGTCCTGGCGAGCTGTTGATAACTGTTTAGGGGGCTCAGATGCCAGATGGGGAGGTTGCATCTGGGTGGAACTGGGCTGAGACCACCATGGGTGCCGTCTGGGGGCGTGCCCAGCAACGNTTGGGGACGGAATCACCCATTCGAGAGCCTCTGTCCTGGCGAGCTGTTGATAACTGTTTAGGGGGCTCAGATGCCAGATGGGGAGGTTGCATCTGGGTGGAACTGGGCTGAGACCACCATGGGTGCCGTCTGGGGGCGCGCCCAGCAACGGTCAGCCCAGGACTAGGGGCCCCCATTGAGGCAGAAGCTGGGTTCATGGTTGGGCCTTCTCAGTGACGCACTGCGGGCAGGGCTGGGAGGGGCTCTCTGCTTCCCACACTGGGGGCTTTTGGGGGCAGGGCAGCTTGTGGCCGACCAGAGATCAGAGCAGCGCACCCCCCAGCTCTTCCCCAGGGGGACCCAGGCCCTCAGTGACGGAGGTTCAGGCCCAGCTTACCCACTTGCAAGAGGAAGGAACCGGGCCAGAGAGAGGCAGTGACTGGCCCCACGTCACACAGCCAGCTCGTGGTGGTGCAGAGCTAGGGTCTAGGCCTTCAGGCTGGGAATCCTGCCCCTAGGTGGAGCCTGGGAGTGTCCTTGGTTCCTGGTAAGTTCTCTAGGAGCTTCCGGCATTTTCAGACACAGCGAGAGGCACTCCACACAGGCTTCATGCCGAGGCTGGGCCTCCGTGGTCCTCAGCTGCCCNAGGCAGTGACTGGCCCCACGTCACACAGCCAGCTCGTGGTGGTGCAGAGCTAGGGTCTAGGCCTTCAGGCCGGGAATCCTGCCCCTAGGTGGAGCCTGGGAGTGTCCTTGGTTCCTGGTAAGTTCTCTAGGAGCTTCTGGCATTTTCAGACACAGCGAGAGGCACTCCACACAGGCTTCATGCCGAGGCTGGGCCTCCGCGGTCCTCAGCTGCCCCCTCATTACACTCCAGGGGAGCCCTGGGCCTCCTTCTGGGGCTGTTCCTGTGAGGACCAGCTCTTGTTTCTGTCTGATGGGGAGAAGTGACTTGGGGAAGTGGAGACGCACATGGGTTCAGAGCCAGATGGTCTGGGGCTGGAGACAGACTGTCTCTCCCTGACTGACCTGAGGCACCCAGGGCCTCAGTTTCTTCATCTGTAATATGGGAGTGATGAAAATGGCACCCACTTTGTAGGGCTGTTTTAAGGATTCAATGGCTTAACAATTATGAGTGCTTAGGACAGTATGTGGCAGGTAGTATACTATTTATCTAACTTTCACCCCTTCTTGTGATGTCAAGCCTCTGTCCCTCAGGGAGCTGATTCAGTGGTGTTGTCAGTCACAACCCTCCTCTAAGGGGTATATTGACTCAGGCAAGACCAATCACTGTACCCTATTGCCCCGGGAAGTTGCTGGGTTAGTGAGTAAGACCAGCCTGATGAAGGTCTAGTTCAGTCCCTGGATCCAGCCTAACCTGAAGCCTGTGTACTCCCTGGGTTCCCAACATGTAAGACTATAATGCTCTTATTCTGTTTAAACAAGTTTGAGTAGAGTTCTGATCCATATCCCTTCTTTGCTCCATAGGACGTGAAGGGTTTGCGCAGGACAGTCCCCTTCTCCCGTGGGCTACGGTCCCGTCTTGGTTTTGATCCAGCCCCACACTGGACCACTCTTGCCACTGAGAGAGGCAGGTCTTCTGTGTCTGAGCTGCAATCAGGGCTCACAACAAAAGGAAGCAGACTTGTGTAGAGTACCTACCATGCCCCAGATGCAGTGCTGGGGCTTCTCTTGTATTTACAGCTGAGGCGGCTGTGACTCAGAGAGGTGCAGCGACTTGCCCATGNTTATGGTTCAAACCTCACATCAACACATGATTACTGGAGAAACCATAGCTTTGACCATAAAGACCTTGGTCAGCAAAGTGATGTCTGTTTTCTTTCATATGCTGTCTAGATTTGTCATAGCTTTTCTTCCAAGGAGTGCATCTTTTAATTGCATGGCTGCAGTCACTGTCCTCAATGATTTTGGAGCCTGAGAAAATAAAGTTTGTCATTGTCCATCTATTTGCCATGAAGTGATGGGACTGGATGCCCTGATCTTAGTTTTTTTTGAAAGTTAATTTTTAAGCCAGCTCTTTTATTCTCCTCTTTCACTTTCATCAAGAGGCTCTTGGTTCCTCTTCACTTTCTGTCATTAGAGTGGTATCATCTGCATATCTGAGGTTACTGATATTTCTCCCTGCAATCTTGATTCCAGCTTGTGCTTCATCGAGTCCAGCATTTCTCATGATGTACTCTGCATATAAGTTAAATAAGCAGGGTGACAATATACTGCCTTGATGTGCTCTTTCCCTAATTTGGAAGCAGTCTTTTTCCATGTTCAGTTCTGATTGTTGCTTCTTGACCTGCATACAGGTTTCTCAGTAAGCAGATAAGGTGATCTGTTTAAGAATTTTCCATAGTTTGTTGTGTCCTACACAGTTGAAGGCTTTAGTAAAGTCAATGAAGCAGAAGTAGATGTTTCTCTGGAATTCCTTTGCTTTTTCTATAACCCAGATGTTAGCAATTTGATCCCTGGTTCCTCACCTTATGTAAATCCAGCTCGTATATCTGGAAGTTCTTGATTCATGTATAGGTGAAGCCTAGTATGAAGAATTTTGAGCATAACCTTGCTAGTAGATGAAATGAGTGCAATTGTGTAGTACTTTGAACATACCTTGACGTTGCCTTTCTTTGGGGTTTGAATGAAAACTGACCTTATCAAGCCCTGTGGCCACTGCTGAGATTTCCAAATTTGCTGGCATGTTGAGTACAGCACTTCAATAGCATCACCTTTTAGGGTTTTAAATAGCTCAGCTGTAATTCCATCACTGCCACTAGCTTTGTGGGTAGTAATGCTTTCTAAGGCCCACTTGACTTTGCATTCCAGCAAGTTTGGCTCTACGTGAGTGATCACACCATTGTGGTTGCCTGGGTCATTAGTACCTTTTATCTATAGTTTTTCTATGTATTCTTGCCACCTCTTCTTAATTTTCTTTGCTTTTGTTTCTTATAGTTTCTGTCCTTTTTTTGTGTCCATCTTTGCATGAAATATTCCCTTGATGTCTCTAATTTTCTTGAAGAGATCTCTAGTCTTTCCCATTCTATTATTTTTCTCTGTTTCTTTGCATTGCTTACTTAAGAAGTGTTTCTTATCTCTCCTTGCTATTATTTGGAACTCTACATTTGGATGGATAGATCATTCCTTTTCTCCTTTGACTTTCACTTCTCTTCTCTTCTCTTCTCAGGTATTTGTAAGGCCTCCTCAGACAACCACTTTGCCTTTTTGCATTTATTTTTCTTTGGGATGATTTTGATCACTGCCTCCTGCACAGTGTTATGAACCTCTGTCTATAGTTCTTCTGACACTCTGTCAGCTCTAATTGCTTAAACCTATTTGTCACTTCCACTGTATAATCAAAAGGGATTTGATTTAGGTCATATCTGAATGGCCTAGTGGTTTTCCCTACATTCTTCAATTTAAGTCTGAATTTTGAAATAAGGAATTCATGATCTGAGCCACAGTCAGCTCCTGGTCTTGTTTTTGCTGACTTTATAGAGCTTCTCCATCTTTGACCACAAAGAATATAATCATCAGTCTGATTTTGGTATTGACCATTTGGTGATATCTATGTGTAGGGTCATCTCTTTGTTGTTGGAAGAATGTGTTTGCTATGACCAGTGTGTTCTCTTAGCAAAACTCTGTTGGCTTTTGCCCCGCTTCATTTTGCACTCCAGGGCCAAACTTGCCTGTTACTCCAGGTATCTCTTGACTTCCTGCTTTTGCATTTCAGCCCCCTGTGATAAAAAGGACTTTTTTGGTGTTAGTTCTAGAAGGTTTTGTAGATCTTTATAGAACCTTTCAACTGNTTGTTGTTGGAAGAATGTGTTTGCTATGACCAGTGTGTTCTCTTAGCAAAACTCTGTTGGCTTTTGCCCTGCTTCATTTTGTACTCCAGGGCCAAACTTGCCTGTTACTCCAGGTATCTCTTGACTTCCTGCTTTTGCATTTCAGCCCCCTGTGATAAAAAGGACTTTTTTGGTGTTAGTTCTAGAAGGTTTTGTAGATCTTTATAGAACCTTTCAACTTCAACTTCTTTGGCATTAGTGATTGGAGTGTAGACTTGAAAAGACCACTCTTCCAGATAAAGACACATTCACAGATTTCAGGAATCAAAACATGGAAATTTATTTTTGAGGACCACCATTTCAAGGACTACCAAGAATGTCTGAAAGACTGTGACATCCAAGAAGAGCCTAAGTAGACATGAGCACTAAATATAATCTGATATCCTGAATGGGGCCCTGAAAAAGACAAGGACACTAGGAAATAACTAATGAAATCTGAATAAAGAATTAGTTTAGTTAAAATAAACGACCCGATCAAAAAATGGGCCAAAGAACTAAATAGGCATTTCTCCAAAGAAGACATATGGATGGCTAACAAACACATGAAAAGATGCTCAACATCACTCATCATCAGAGAAATGCAAATCAAGACCACAATGAGGTACCATTTCACACCAGTCAGAATGGCTGCGATCCAAAAGTCTNACATTACTTTGCCGACTAAGGTCCGTCTAGTCAAGGCTATGGTTTTTCCTGTGGTCATGTATGGATGTGAGAGTTGGACTGTGAAGTCTGAGTGCCGAAGAATTGATGCTTTTGAACTATGGTGTTGGAGAAGACTCTTGAGAGTCCCTTGGACTGCAAGGAGATCCAAACAGTCCATTCTGAAGGAGATCAACCCTGGATTTCTTTGGAAGGAATGATGCTAAAGCTGAAACTCCAGTACTTTGGCCACCAAATGAGAAGAGTTGACTCATTGGAAAAGAGTCTGATGCTGGGAGGGATTGGTGGCAGGAGGAGAAGGGGACAACCGAGGATGAGATGGCTGGATGGCATCATGGACTCAATGGACATGAGTCTGAGTGAACTCCGGGAGTTGGTGATGAACAGGGTGGCCTGGCGTGCTGCGGTTCATGGGGTCGCAAAGAGTTGGACACGATTGAGTGACTGAACTGAACTGAGCTGATATATATACACACACATGTACCGATTTTTCAAGTTCTTTTCCCATTTATACACACACACACACACACACACACACGTGTGTGTGTGAATCACTTTGCTGTACATCTGAAACTAGCATAACATTATTAATCATCTGTTTGTTGTTCAGTCTCCAAGTCATATCCAACTCTGCAACCTCATGGACTCCAACACTCCAGGCCTCCCTGTCCCTCATTATCTCCCAGGGTTGCCCAAGTTCACATCCATTGAATTGGTGATCCCATCCAACCATATCATCCTCTATCACCCTCTTCTCCCCCTGCCCTCCATCTTTCTTAGAGTCAGGATATTTTCCAATGAGTCAACTGTTTGCATCAGGTGGCCAAGGTGTTGGAACTTCAGCTTCAACATCAGTCTGTCCAGTGAATATTCATGGTTAATTTCCTTTAGGATTGAGTGGTTTGATCTCCTTGCTGTCCAAGGGACTCTCCAGCATCTTCTCCAGCACCACAGTTCAGAAGTATCTATTCTTCAGCCCTGAGCCTTCTTTATGGTCCACCTCTTATATCCATACATGACTACTGGAAAAACCATAGCTTTTACTATATGTACCTTTGTTGGCAAACTGATGTTTTTCTTTTTACTGTCTAGTTTTGTCATAGCTTTCTGCCAAGAATCAGAAATTCCTTCTAAGCAGAAATTAGAATCGTCTTCTAATTTCATGGCGACAGTCACCATCCACAGTGATTTTAGAGTGCAAGGAGAGGAAAATTGTCATAGCTTCTAACTTTTCCCCTTCTATTTGGCCTGAAGTGATGGGACTGGCTGCCATGATCTTAATTTTTTTAATATTGAGTATTAAGCTGGCTTCGTCACTCTCTTCTTTCATCCTCATCTAGAGGCTCTTTAGCTCCTCTTCACTTTCTGTCATTAGAGTGGTATTATCTGCATATCTGAGACTGTTGATATTTCTCCTGGCAATCTTGATTCCACCTTTAAGTTAAATAAGCAGGGTGACAATATAACAGCCTCTTTGTACTCCTTTCTCAGTTTTGAACCAGTCAGTTTTTCCACATAAGTTTCTAACTCTTGCTTCTTGACCTGCATACAGGTTTCTCAGGAGACCGATAAGGTGGCCTGGTATTCCCATCTCATTGAATTTTCTACAGTTTGTTATGATCCACACAGTCAAAGACTTTAGCATAATCAATGAAACAGAAGTAGATATTTTTCTAGAATTCCTTTGCTTTGTCTATGATCCAGCGAATGTTGACAATTTCATCTCCGATTCCTCTGCCTTATCTAAACCCACCTTGTACATCTAAAAGTTCTTATTCACTTACTGCTGAAACCTGGCTTGAAGTATTTTGTACAAATCTTACTAGTATGAGAAATGAGTATACTTTTCCAGTAGTACAAATATTCTTTAGTACTGCCCTTCTGGGGAATTGGAATACAGGTTGACTTTTTCCAGTCCTGTGGCCACTGCTGGTTTTTCCAAATTTGTTGACATAGTGAGTGCAGCACTTTAATAGCATCATCCTTTAGTATTTTAAATAGCTCTGCTGGAGTTCCATCACCTCTGCTATCTTAATTGGCAGCAGTGCTTCCTAAGGCCCACTAGAATTCACACTCTAGGATGTCTGGCTCAAGGTGAGTGACTACACCTTCATGGTTTTCCAGGTCATTAAGAGCCTTTTTGTACAGTTCTATGTATTCTTGCCATCTCTTCTGCTTCTGTTAGGTCTTTACTGTTTCTATCCTTTTTTGTGCCCATCTTTACATGAAATTTTCCTTTGATATCTCCAATTTTATTGAAGAGATCTCTAGTCTTTCCCTTTCTGTTGTTTTCTTCTACTTCTTTGCATTGTTCATTGAAGAGGCCTATGTCTCTCCTTGCTATTCTCTGGAACTCTGCATTCAGTTCAGTATAGCTTTCCCTATTTTCCCTTGCTTTCTACTTCTCTTCTTTCCTCAGCTATTTGTAAAGCCTCCTCAGACAACTGCTTTGCCTTCCTGCATTTCTTTTTCTTTGGGATGGTTTTGGTCAGTGCCACCTGTACAGTGTTACTAACCTCTGTCCATAGTTCTTCAGGCACTCTGTTTACCAGATCTAATTCCTTGAATCTATTAATCACCTCCACTGTATACTCATAGGGGATTTGATTTAGGTCATACTTGACTGGACTAGTGGTTTTCCCTGCTTTCTTTAGTTAAAGTCTGAATTTTGCTGTAAGAGCTAATGAACTGCAATCATCAGCTCATCATGTCAGATTATCAGATCATCATTAATCATCTCTACTCCTATATAAAATAGAAAATCAAGAAGTAAAGTGAAGTGTAATTTTAAAAAATTCAAAATTTCATTTCTCAGGCTTGCAAGCTACATTTCAAGTGCTTAACCTCACTGAACAGGATAACTCCAAATGTTTTCCTTGTTGTTGGTTTCTATGGTCTACTGTATAACAAACTACCCCTTCCCCCCAAATTATTGCCTTAAAATAACAATAGCTTATTATATCTCATAATGCTTTGAGTTGACCTTGCAATAATTTTCTGTTCTTGCTTTGTGTCTCTCATGCTGATGGTGTTAGAGAACCACTGGGGCTGGGATATCCAAAATGGCCTTATCACAGGTCTGGCTTTTTGGCCAGGAGAGCTGGAAGACCAGGCTGAACTAGGCCTCTCTCTCCTGGCCTGAAGCCTCAGGGTCTCTGCTTCTGGTCTCTCCAGTAAGACGGCCAGATTTAATATATCTGTGGTTCAGGGCTCCCCAGAGCTCAATATAGAACCTTCCAGACTTTCTTAAGGATTAGATGTAAGACTTGGCACAGTGTCACTTCTGTACTGTTTCAATGCTGCTGCTGCTGCTGCTGCTAAGTTGCTTCAGTCGTGTCTGACTCTGTGCGACCCCATAGACAGCAGCTGTTTAAAGATAACTTATTTAACGTGAGTTATGGAGCCAGCAGATTCAAGATGGAAGGAAAATACACAAGGGCATAAATTCCAAGAGACTTGGAGACTAGTGTTGAGTGTTGGTTCAGTTTTCAACAAGTATTTATTTCATGAGGGTTGTCACTATTAATTCTCATAATAATGTACTGTTACTTTAAAGATACAGAAATTAAGAAACATGCTCAAGCAAGGATTCCTCAGTAAGTGGGGAACATGGGCTACAAACCCAGACATTTTGGATTCCTGAGCCCCTGCCCATTTTGTTAATTGTTTCAGTGTTAAACTTGTTTATATAAACAACTTTTAAGGACAAAAATTTAGTCCTACTAAGAAATATTTTAAATCCTTGATGTTATGCTTGTTATGCTTAAAGAAGTTCTCATTAACTGAAACTTCTTATGGTCACAGCATTATTTACATTTGTGGTGGAAAGATCTGACTCTTCTATCTCGTGCTTGCTCTTATTCTCTTTCTTTTCATGGATAAATTGTGATGGTTGTGTGAAAATTTCTGCTTGCTTTACACAAACTTTTCACTCAGAAATTTCAGTTAAATGCATTTTTATCTGATCACCCAGAGCTTTTTCTGCTGACCCTAAATTATTTCTTATCCTTCATAATCACTGAAGACTCATCAGTGACATTACTAGTTTCGTGTAATATAATATGTTTTCATTCTATATTTTCCTTAGGCAGAGAAATCAACTATGACAAAGTAATGACCTTAACATAACTGTCATGAACAAAAAGGTTACAATGTTCTCACCAGAATAAAAGAGCCAGGAATCATTCTCTCTTGTGATTCTACATCTTACTTTGCTCTGAGCTCTTTAAACAGAGCAAATAATCTTGCCTTATTAAGCACCTGCTCAGTAAAGTAGGGGAACCAGACTATGGTGACATTAAATCTTGACCTTTGACTTCTTCTGTCAGATGTCAGAATGATTATTTCTACTAGTTCTTGGGTTGACATTAGGGAGCAATTGGCTAATCTTCAGATCCTCTAAACTTGCTCTCTGGTCTCTTGTTAATGCTCATCTTGTTCTGAGTCTTAGATTTATTTTGATTTACTCACCATGTGGGGTAACAGCATCTCCTTTTATCTTAAAGGGAGCAGCATCTATATGGTTTTGAGTCCTAGTTCGCAAGAGAACTCAGGGCAAAACTTCAAAAGCTTAGAAATGGGTTTTTATCTCTTCCCTTTGTTGACTTTCCTAATATAGGATTTGGACAAGTGGCTAAGTGAAGAGATGTGTAAAAGGAAAAGACTCTGGGTCTAATTAGTTGGAACAACTTCCATGAGGAGTGAATATTAGAATAACATCATATCCAGAAAAAGAACTATGGGTTTGATAACTTTTCCAAACAACAGGCCTAACATATTTGTTTTGAAATGTAATCACTGGGCCTTTAGTATTTTAAAAGCATAGTTGAAGTTGGCATTACCATTAAATTACAAATGTGATGAAGTCCAGAATTGTGAACAATGTCAGCCCAGATTATATACAGAAGGAAGTGTGAGAAAAGGTCTGGGAAAAATTTTGATAGACTAGATAGAGAGAAGAACTTTGGGGAAAGATCTACTCAAGCAGAAAATTTAAGAAAAGTGAGACTCACCTTAATTTATCATCTATTATGTGTCAGACACTGTATTGAGTACATCATAAACAGGAAAATGGCCAATAGCAGTAACATCCTATTAAAAGGAGCTAGAACAGAAAGAGTAGAATAGGAGAGAGCAACACTGAAATAAGGAATTTATATCTGGAATTTTCTAAGAACATCTGAACTTCTAGAACACAACTTCTATTTCAGAAAATCCCTAAATAGGACACAGTGTGTGTATACACGTATGCTTAGTTATGTCCAGCTCTTTGTGACCTGCTGGATTATAGCCCACCAGACTCCTTTGTCCAAGGGATTTTCAGGCAAGAATACTGGAGTGGGGATCTTCCTGATTTGGGATTGGACTCGCATCTCATTGCATCTCCTGTGCTGGCAGGCAGAATCTTTACCACTAGGGCCACCTGGGAAGCCACAGGGCACAATAGAACTCTACATCCAACTATAAAAATTTAAATAGGGCCAAACATCTCTTCTCCTACTTTAAGGTAATTTACTAAGCTTTATCAATCTGAATTTGCTTACAGTTCACTCATTCCTTTTTTGCTGAAGTTATACACAGTGTTTCTCTTCTTTGCCGCCATGAGCTGATGCTTGCTTGCCAGTACAATTTTNAATAGGGCCAAACATCCCTTCTCCTACTTTAAGGTAATTTACTAAGCTTTATCAATCTGAATTTGCTTACAGTTCACTCATTCCTTTTTTGCTGAAGTTATACACAGTGTTTCTCTTCTTTGCCGCCATGAGCTGATGCTTGCTTGCCAGTACAATTTTAGGAATTTTGTGGGTTGTTGATCCATGTATCTTAATACAGTCCTTTTAGGGAATCGAAGTGAAGGCTGCTAAAGAAAGAGTCCAGGGCTTCCCTGATGGCTCAATGGTAAAGAATCCACCTGCCAATGCAAGAGACACAGATTTGATCCCTGATCCAGGAAGCAAAGATCCCACATACCAAGGTGTAACTAAGCCTGTGTGCCATTTTACTAAGCTTGCACTATAAAGCTGCTGCAGCCCATGTACCCAGAATCTGTACTCTGCAACAAGAGAAGCCACTGCAATGAGAAGGCTGCTCACTGCAACAAAGAGGAGCACCCTCTCGCCACAACTAGAAAAAGCCCATGCACAGCAACGAAGACTCAACACAGACAAAATCAAATAAATAAACAAAATTATATTTATAAAGAGTCTAGGTTCAGTGCCTAACAAGATTCTTCAAGAGGAGGGAGAGAAAGATAGAAGACAAGAGCTGCGTGGTAGTAGGAGAAATAATAGGGCTTCCCTGGTGGCTCAGCAGTAAAGAATTTGCCTTCAGTGTAGAGATGCATCTTCAATCCCTGGGTTGGGAAGGTCCCCTGGAGGAGGGCATGGCAGCCCATTCCAGGACTCTTGCCTGGAGAGAATCCCATGGACAGAGGAGCCTGGTGGGCCACAGCCCATAGGCTCACAAAGAGTCAGTCACGAATGAAGCAACTGAACACACAGGCAGGAGAGACGATAAAACTGGAAAACTTGTAGGGTCCTTCATGTTTTTGTCCAGTTGTTCTATAGAACTAAGCACATCATGATCAGTACTGGTTGACTGAAGAAGTGAATTGTTCAAGGCCAGTGATTCCATATCTTTTCATGTCACAGCAGGCTCATAAAATGTATGGCAAGGAGGGATAAATAAATGTGGTTACTTGCAGCTGGAGAGGATTGACTTTCAGGGTTCCAGCATACTCCAGATCCTAGGGGTGCCCAAAGGACGAGCAGTTGATTTTCTGACAACCTGCATATGTTGTGGCCCATTGCATGGGAAGCACTAACCTAAACCATGAAATATGCCTGAAATATACTTTTCTTCAGGTCTGTCATTAACATATTCTAACCTTTATGCATTCTGTACAGATGGTGCTTTGAAGAGGGGGATGGTAAAAGTGCTTCCCTTCTTTAGGTGAATCCAGCTTCGTAAAGCCTACTGCTTGGCACAGGTTTCAGGTGCTGGGTTCAATCCCTGCTCATTCATCCACTGTGTGCTTTATATCATTATGTCTGCTCAGCATTCCACTGTCCTCTTTCACTCAGCTCATTTTAGGCAATCTCCAATCTAGTGGTCACTGACCACATTTTACTTTTAATTTTAAATTTATGGATTCTGCTTCTTGTCTTCATGAAATCTCCTTTTGGTTCAAATTTCCCTTTATCAGCCAGCTCAGGTTTCAGAGTTCTATCTTCTCTTGAATAAACTTGAAAAGGAAAAAAATAAAAGAAATCTGAAATTTTCTCTTCCCCATTACCCTTAGTGTTGCCATTTTTGTTTTGATTTGTTTTTCTGTCCAACTAATTCATATAGAATCACAGCCTCTGATGAGTCAAACTGGGATCAAAGCCCACCAGCCATGACTTCCAAAAACACACTTTATTTGCCTTCCTATCAACATCTGGATTTTCTGGAGAAGTTTAGGGGGGTGCGTGATGCTTATTGTAATATTAGGGTTTGGACTATATGATTCCACAAAGGGATGGAGAAAATGGAGGCCCATTTTGGAGTGATTACTCTCAGGAAACAGCAGTTCAGTTACAGTTGTCTTAGTCATTTTTATCTGGAAAGAGAAAGGATTAAAGTCAAGCTAAAGTTGTCATTGATAAAGAAGTCGTTGTCCCTTGTGATAATTAGCAGAAGGGCTGTTATTTTTATAGTTCTGGGTATCCTTGTCTCTGTCTTGTTTCAGGCATAATCACTGAGTGGCCTCATCTGTCTTGTTCCCATAGTCACCAGGTGGCCTGGTTTGAGTATTGTTTATACAGACATACCTTTGAGATATTTCAAGTTCCTTTCCAGACCACAGCAACAAAGTGAATATTGCAATAAAATCAATCATATGCAGTTTTTAGTTTTTCGGTGAATATAAAAGGGATGTTTGCACTGTACTATAGTCAATGAAGTGTGGAATAACATTGTTTTAAAAAAGTATGTCTGTACCTTTAACTGAAAAATATGTTGTTGCTAATCATCATCCAAGCCTTTAGCAAGTCAGGTAATAACATCAAATATCACTGATCACAGATCACCATAACAAATATAGTGACAACAAAAAAGTTTGAAATGTGAAAATTGACAGAATGTGACACCGAGACACAAAGTGAGCAAGTGTTGTTAGAAACATGGCACTTAATAGACTTGCTTAATTGTCATGAAATTTCAGTTTGTAAAAAAAATGCAATATCTGCTGAAGGCAATAAAGTAAATCATAATACAATGAGGTATAGTAGTATTCTGCAAGCATCATTTATGCACAGTTGGAAACATTAGGTCTAGCTACCAGCTTACGACTGTCGGACCTTCAACTTTTTTCAGTGCAGAATCCTTTTATTCATACAGCTAGAGTTCTTGTTCTCCTGTTATTGTTTGCCTCTTCCTTGAAGCCTTTTCTATGGAGACTACTGATTCACACTCAAGCCAGAAGATGAGAAAATCCTATCAGATATTGATGGGTCTCTTCCTGAAATCTTCAGATCTATCTAAAGAGAGAAGGAAAACAGAGCTACTGTGAATTTACTTTGTAACGTCAGAGCTCTCACTTGGGGAATGAGACAGAGTCAAGAGTCAGAGAAGTCACAGCATGCAATCTCCTATGAAGCTATCCTGTCCTGTGGCATAAATGAGCCTTGTAGGGTTTGCAGTCTGGCTTGGCTGCACAAATCAACGGTAGCCCCCAACTATCTAATTTTTGGATTGATAATCCTTCCCACATTAAATTGCCCTTGCTGTTTTTGTTATGTATAGGTGATATTAGTGGAGTTCGTCTGTACTCTGAACTTCAGTAATAAAGGGAAAATTCCAAGTGTTTTTACCATACTCTCCTTTAAACTTACCCCATCTGTCTAGATATAACAGTTTCTGAAATTTCTGGCAGGTCTTCTGTAACAGACTTCTTTAGTTTTCTACGTTGATGTAACTTTGTCTTCTATTTATATTCTATTGGTAATTTCATTGAGAGCTGGTGGGGAGAGAATAATTGCTTCAGGCGATAGTCATCTCACTCTGTTATCTGGAGAAATGTTTGTGATTTGTAGAGAATGAAAGAGAAAAATTTATCTTCCAGGAGTATTTTTTTTCCCACATGCAAATGGTTGTACTTGCTGCAAAATTTCATCACCCAAACTTCTCAGACAAATTTCCATTTTGAAATGAGAGATGAACCGATTGTAATATATAGACTTAAAAATGATCTCAGTACCCTTAGGGAAGCCTCAGTTGTCCTGCCATGGAATCCAGCATTCCAGTACACACTTATCTAATGACAGCCAACTTTTAAACCTGTTTTTAAGGAAGACTTTTATCAATAGAAGCTAAATCAAGTTAAATTGCCAACATTCGTTGGATCATCAGAAAAGCAAAAGAATACCAGAAAAGCATCTACTTCTGCTTTATTGACTACTCTAAAGCATTTGACTGTGTAGGTCAAAACAAACTGTGGAAAAGTTTTAAAGAGATGGGAATACCAGAACACTTTATCTGCCACCTGAGAAATCTGTATGTAGGTCAAGAAACAACAGTTAGAACTGAACATGGAACAACAGACTGGTTCCAAATAGGGAAAGAAGTATATCAAGGCTGTATATTGTCACCCTGCTTGTTTAACTTATATGCAGAGTACATCATGCAAAATGCTGGGCTGGATGAAGCACAAGCTGGAATCAAGACTGTTGGGAGAAATGTCAATGACCTCAGATATACAGATGACTCCACCCTTATGACAGAAAATGAAGAACTAAAGAGCCTCTTGATGAAAGTGAAAGAGGAGAGTGAAAAGCTGGCTCAAAATTCAACATTCAAAAAACAGAGATCATGGCATCCAGTTCCATCATTCATGGAAAATAGATGGGAAAACAGTGGAAACAGTGAGAGACTTTATTTTGGGGGGCCCAAGATGGTGCAGATGGTAGCCATGAAATTAAAAGATGCTTACTTTTTGGAAGAAAAGCTTTGACCAACCTAGACAGCATATTAAAAAGCAGAGACATTACTTTGCCAACAAAGGTCTATCTAGTCAAAGCTATGTTTTTTCCAGTAGTCATGTATGGATGTGAGAGCTAGACTATAAAGAAAGCTGAGCACCAAAGAATTGATGCTTTTGAACTGAGATATTGGAGAAGATACTTGAGAGTCCCTTGGACTGCAAGGAGATCCAACCAGTCCATCCTAAAGGAAATCAGTCCTGAATATTCATTGGAAGGACTGATGCTGCAGCTGGAACTGCAATACTTTGGCCACCTAATGTGAAGAACTGACTCATTGGAAAAGACCCTGATGCTGGGAAAGACTGAAGGCAGGAGGAGAAGAAGCTGACAGAGGGTGAGATGTTTGGATAGCATCACTGACTCAATGAATATGAGTTTGAGCAAGCTCCAGGAGTTGGTAATGGACATGGAAGCAGTCCATGGGGTCTCAGAAGAGTCAGACATGACTGAGCCACTGAACTCACTAATGCTTCAAACTTCATCCTTCCTCCCATCCTGAAAATCCTAATCACTTGTCCTTGATCCCAGTGTATGTTATTAAAAGAATTGTAGGCATTTCCGTGACATGCTCAAAAAAACACGGCTTACAAGTAAAATAGGGAATCCACAATTTCCACATCTATCAGTGCCTGATCAAAACAAAATACCTTAAAATCATTTCTATTCTTGTCATTGCTCATGAATTTAGATGCCATTGATAAAAACAGATTTCTTTTAACTGTTGTGTTATCTAAGTGCTCTCAGAAAGACAATCATATACTTTAAAAAAAAATGAGGAAAAACTTTGAAAGTCATCTGGCTTATAAATGAGTCTAAAAATAACATTAAAAATATGTTTCATGTTCAACTAAACTTGTTAAACACATGTCCCCCTGAAAGTTAAATTGCAGCCTTTTTTTTAGAATCTCATTTATAAATATACACTGTAGATTTTGAAGACCTGATATAAAATACAGTATTTCCTAAACTTATATGATCACTCACCCTCTTTCAGTTTCATACCTGTTAATATTTTCTAGAAGAATATTCTATTTATCCACACATTCTCATTTTTCTGAAAGAAATCTGAAAGAATTCATCTATTAGAGTTAATTCCCAGAATAGCACCCAGGATCATGATTTCCAGCTTAATTTTTCTACCACATGACACACTTCAAAGATGTACATATATAAACACTAGATAAGCATTGTTGAACACATTTATCTATATAAAATTATATTGTATCTTTATTATTTTCTAATTTATTAAAGATTTGTTTCATTGTCTAATGAACTTCCAATCAAGTAAAGAGTTCCAAATTGCCAAAGCTGCTATGTTTTATTCAGCAGCTTTGTTCATATTTGACTCTCTTTTAGTATAAACTAAATGATGCAAGTGATAGGAATCAATATAAGTTGAATGATTTTGTTTAAATTTTTGATTATAGTCAGAAAAATATGGTCAAAAAGCTCTTGTTAGTCTATAACATGTTTCTCTTCATTCCCACAACTGTGCATTTAATCTGAGTCCAGTGTTTATGTATCTACTGCCTACTCAGAATAAAGCATTGATTGAAGTCCTTTTTATAAATAAGTAGGTTTGCTATTAATCAAATTTCACATTTCAATAATATACAGACTATATTAGTTTCTTGGAGCAAAGGATTGGTGGTAAACCATTATGAGAGCACCTAACTCATTAAACAGAACTAGGTATGATTGTAACTGTTAAAGACTGATTCAGGGAAAAAAATTACACTGTTTTTATGAAAAGATTTTTTGAAACGTTATTCTAAAGGCTTTTAAACTATGTGGTACTTTGAATAGTAAGTGAACTTTTACCAAATTGGTAATAACTCAGAAAGTAAAATATGCTTAAAAATCTGATTATTTCTATTACAGAAAATTATTTTTTCAAATCAAGATAAAATTTGGATTAATTTAACTGTACTGGGCAATAATTGCATTGTTATAGTGCTTTCACAGGGAATGCTTCATGATTATTTGTTATAAAAAAGAGAGTTTTTTATTTTAGTATCACAAACACTATAGATAAATTTATCAAATTCTAGTGTACATAAAAGAAACCTGTTTATTTTTCTTGATTGTGATTCTGACACTTGGATTGCTGGGTCTTCAAGAAACCTGATAACATGGTATAAAGAAACAGAAGCTTCCTCCCAGCTTTCTCCATGTATGTTGCTCCTTAGCATGCTTCTCCTTTCTATATAGTCAAAATCTTTCTTCAAGTTCCTACCTGACTCCCATGTAAATACAATGTAAAACTAGTTCCAGCCTTTACACGTTCTTTTTCTCTGGACTCAGTCTTTAGTTATTCAGTCCTATGAAGAATTCCACAATAAGCCAGGACTGCCCGCTGATTAGGACGGCCAAACTGTGGAACAGTGACATCAGATGCTGGTGAAAATGTGAAGAAACAGGGAATCTTACTCATTGCTGGTGGGAATATAAAATGGTACAGCCACTCTGGAAAACAGTTTGGCAATTTCTTACAAAACTAAATATATTTTTTACTGCATTATCCAGCAGTCACACTCCTTGGTACTGACTGAAAACAAAGAAGTTTAAAACTTAAGTCAACACAAAAATCTGCATACAGATGTTTATAGCACCTTTATTCATAATTGCTAGAATGTAGAAGCCCCCTAGATGTCCTTAAGTAGGTGAATGGATAAATAAGCTATAGTACATCCAAGCAGTCAAATATTCAAGAGTAAAACAACTGAGCTATAAATCCATAAAAAAATCAAAGAAACTTAAATGCATATTACTAAGTGAAAGAAACCAATCTGAAACTAATTGAAGAATTCACTATTTCAAAAATTCAGTATTTTAGAAATTCACTATTTCAAATTCAGAATTCAGAATTTCACACCAATCTGAAATTAATTCAAGAAGAATTCACTACTAATCATCAGTCTCAGAGTTGGTAGAAAGAGTAAATAATAAAAAATAATAAATGTATGTTGGAATTGTCACCTCTTACATTACGGTTATTATAGGAAAACTGAGTGATTTGAGGAATATGAGGAAATGGAAGAAATATATACAGCAATTATAGCAACATCATCTTGAACTCTGTAAATGAAAGGAGACTTGAAGAGATATAACCAGAGACTATAGTCAAAAAAGAAGTAATGTTGAAATTTGATGCAGTAAATTCTGGTGACTGGAATGCAAAAGTAGGAAGTCAAGAAATACCTGAGTAACAGGCAAATTTGGCCTTGGCATACAAAATGAAGCAGGGCAAAGGCTAACAGAGTTTTGCCAAGAAAATGCACTGGTCATAGCAAACACCCTCTTCCAATGACACAAGAGAAGACTCTATACATGGATATCACCAGATGGTCAATACTGAAATCAGATTCATTATATTCTTTGCAGCCAAAGATGGAGAAGCTCTATACAGTCAGCAAAAGCAAGACTGGGAGCTGGCTGTGGCTCAGATCATGAACTCCTTATTACCAAATTCAGACTTAAACTGAAGAAAGTATGGAAGACCACTAGACCATTCAAGGATGACCTAAATCAAATACCTTATGATTATACAGTAAAAGTGAGAACTAGATTCAAGGGATTAGATCTGATAGGTAGAGTGCCTGAATAACTATGAATGGAGGTGACATTGTACAGGAGGCAGGATCAAGACCATCCCCAAGAAAAANTACATGGATATCACCAGATGGTCAATACTGAAATCAGATTCATTATATTCTTTGCAGCCAAAGATGGAGAAGCTCTATACAGTCAGCAAAAGCAAGACTGGGAGCTGGCTGTGGCTCAGATCATGAACTCCTTATTACCAAATTCAGACTTAAACTGAAGAAAGTATGGAAGACCACTAGACCATTCAAGGATGACCTAAATCAAATACCTTATGATTATACAGTAAAAGTGAGAACTAGATTCAAGGGATTAGATCTGATAGGTAGAGTGCCTGAATAACTATGAATGGAGGTGACATTGTACAGGAGGCAGGATCAAGACCATCCCCAAGAAAAAGAAATAAAAAAGGCAAAATGGTTGTTTGAGGAGGCCTTACAAAAAACTGTGAAAAGAAGAGAAGCAAAAGGCAAAGGAGAAAAGGAAAGATATATTGATTTGAATGCAGAGTTCCAAAGAATAGCAAGGAGAGATAAGAAAGTCTTCCTCAGTGATCAACGCAAAGAAATACAGGAAAACAATAGAATGGGAAAGACAAGAAATCTCTTCAAGATAATTAGAGATACCAAGGGAACTTTTTATGCAAAGATAGGCAAGATAAAGGANCTGAATTGAATCCTCTTTCTGAATGATTTAATTATTCAGGATAAGGCTTTTTTTTGGGGGGGGAGGGTCATACTGAGAGTAGAAGAATGTGGGCACTCTTTCAGATACAGTGAATAAAGTGAAAAATTTAGCTGTGGAGGATTTTAAAACAATAAAACAAAATTTGGTAGTCTTCTTGTTCTTATGTGGGAGCATTTCTAAACAGCATTTCTAGACAATGCCAGGGATAATATATTACTATGTCAAAAAATATCTTTTAATGGTCTATGTGCTAATCAATTGTAGTTGTATGATTTCTAAAATAGAATCTATATTTAGTTTCAGTTACCACAATTATATTAATTTTCTTTAATAAACATTTTAATCCATAGGAAGCTAATTAGAACTCCCAACTCTACTTTGCTGCTGCTGTTTACATAAAGACACGCCTACAGGTACACATTTTAAGAGAAAATTCTTAACAGTTTGCATTTGTTGGGAGTTTATGTGTTCTTCTTGGTAGTACAGCTACCAGTGTTCAAATAGTCAAATAATTCAAATGATTGTGTATGAAGGTTCAGTGAAAGAAAAGTGTAAGTGACTGTATTTTTTTTTAAACCTGTTCTTTATTTCTCTGGTTTCATGGTTATTACTTAAAATAATTTTGTTACATAGAGAAAGAGGATTAGAGGCGGCAACTCCTCTCTAAATATATTTTCTCTATTACTACTCAGCAGTCTATGCATAGATTGGGCATTTTTTTATTTCCAGTGATAGCTGTCCTTCATAAGTGTGCTTTCAAGTATGTACTTCCCAGCAATACCTCGTCTTAGGACCATTTCTATTAGTACAATGACTCCATAATTTTCTACCCACTTCAATATTCCCAGTACATTAAGCGTATCACTTTTGCATGGCTCTTTCCTTGCCTTTTAAGACATTCTTTATACATGTTTGATTTAAAGGCCCAGTATATAATCATTTCCTTTTTGTTGTTCAGTTGTTCAGTTGTGTCTGACTCTGTAACCCCTTGACATGCAGCAGGCTTCTCTGTCCTTCTCTGTCTTTCACCATCTCCCTGAGTTTACTCAAACTCATGTTCGTTGAGTCAGTGATTCCATCCAGCCATCTCATCCTCTGTTGCCCCCTTCTCCTCTTGCCCTCAACATTCCCCAGCATCAGGGTCTTCTCCAGTGAGTCAGTTCTTTGCATTAGGTGACCAATGTGTTGGACCTTCAGCTTCAGCACCAGTCCTTCTGATGAGTATTCAGGGTTGATTTCCTTTCAGGTTGACTGGTTTGATCTCCTTGCAGTCCAAGGGACTGGTGTCCAGCACTACAGTTTGAAGGCATCAGTTCTTCAGTGCTCAGCCTTTTTTATTGTCAGCTCTCACATGTGTACATGACTACTGGAAAAACCATAGCTTTGACTATACGGACCTTTGTCCACAAAATTATGTCTTTGCTTTTTAGTACATTATCTAGTTTTGTCATAGCTGTTCTTCCAAGGATCAAGCATCTTTTAATTCCATGACTGCAGTCACCATCCACATTGATTTTGGAGCCTAAGAAAAGGAAATCTAATGCTGTTTTCCCCATCTATTTGCTATGAAGTGAAGGACTAGATGCCATGATCTCTGTTTTTTAAATGCTGCATTTTAAGCCAGGTTTTTCACTTTCCTCTTTCATCTTCATCAAGAGACTCTTTAGTTCCTCTTCAGTTTCTGCTGTTCNGCACTCATCTCACACACTAGCAAAGTAATGCTCAAAATTCTCCAAGCCAGGATTCAACAGTTCATGAACCACGAACTTCCAGATGTTCAAGCTGGGTTTAGGAAAGGCAGAGGAACCAGAGATCAAATTACCAGCATCTGTTGGATCATTGAAAAAGTGAGAATTCCAGAAAAACATCTACTTCTGCTTTATAGACTATGCCAAAGCATTTGACTGTGTGGATCACAACAAACTGTGGAAATTCTGAAAGAGATGGGGATACCAGACCACCTGACCTACCTCTTGAGAAATCTGTATGCAGGTCAGGAAGCAACAGTTAGAACTGGACAGGGAAGAACAGACAGGTTCCAAATTGGGAAAGGATTACATCAAGGCTGTATATTGTCACCCTGCTTATTTAACTTATATGCAAAGTATATCATGAGAATACTGGGCTGGATGAAGCACATTCTGGAATCAAGATTACCAGGAGAAATATCAATAACCTCAGATATGCAGATGACACCACCATCATGGCAGAAATTGAAGAACCGAAGAGTCTCTTGATGGAAGTGAAAGAGGAAAGTGAAAAAGTTGGCTTAGAATTCAGTGTTCAGAAAACTAAGATCATGGCATCCGGTTCCATTACTTCATGGCAAATAGATAGGGAAACAGTGAAAACAGTGGCAAACTTTATTTTGGGGGGTCCAAAATCACTGCAGATCATGACTGTAGCAATGAAATTAAAAGACACTTGGTCCTTGGAAGAAAAGTTATGAACAACCTATACAGCCATATTAAAAAGAAGAGAGAAAAAAAAAGAAGAGACATTGTGTTACTAACAAAGATCCATCTAGTCAAAGCTGTGATTTTTCCAGTAGTCATGTATGTTTGTGAGAGTTGGACAGTAAAGAAAGCTGAGTGTCAAAGAACTGATGCTTTTGAACTGTGATGTTGGAGAAGACTCTTGTGAGTTCCTTGGACTGCAAGGAGATCCAACTAGTCCATCCTAAAGGAAATCCATCCTAATATTCATTGGAAGGACTTATGCTGCAGCTGAAACTGCAAAGTTTGGCCACCTGATGTGAAGAACTGACTCTTTTGAAAAGACCCTGTGCTGGGCAAGATTGAAGGTGGGAGGAGAAGGGGATGACAGAGGATGAGATAATTGGGTGGCATACTGACTCAATGAACATGAGTTTGAATAAACTCTGGGAGTTGGTGATGGACAGGGAAGCCTGGCATGCTGCAGTCCATGGGTTCACAAAGAGTCGACACAACTAGCGACTGAACTGAACTGAATATTGTCAAATCCCTCTTCCAAGATACTAGTATACTAATATATACATAATATATACACTGATATATATTAGTGTACTAATATATACACAAGTGAAAAGTATATGAGCTTTGGAAGCAAAAAATAGTTGTTAACATTTTCATCATCCTCGGCATGAGTTTTCTGGACTAGCAAATTGTACTAATGCAGCTAACAAGTTGTGTGGTTATAGATGTTTTTGATTCTCAAATGCTAAACTTCTGTCTCCTTTTTTCTCAGGATCACTCCCATGTCTTACTATAGTTAAACAAATACTCGTGGAATTTTGTCAGTTTTTAATCTTAGGTTGTATTTTTACTAATAGTAACAGCTTGGCCATGCTCTTTAAGAGGACCCTATATAATTTTTTTCTTTTTAAAATTTTATATATACACATTACCATAAATTCTCGTGTTTGAAACTTGTCAAAGCACTCAGAAAACTTGACATTTCTTTATACAACATCCCTGCAAGTTATTTCGTTACAGGTTTGGGATATTATAATATCTATTTCCAACTATAAAATATCCTATATGGGTGTACCAAATCAATAAGAAATGTAATTATCTCTAAAAGAAATTCAAGTAAATTCTTTATAAAACAAAATCAGAAACCTCAACTTATGCCTTTAAAAATTGAAATTCATACAGCTAAGCATACAGATGACTATTTTTAATTTTGACTTATAGAATGGTAATTGGAAATCTTAAAAGTTGTTACTTGAGTAGTAATATTAATTCAGTCTACTCAAGTCTAAATTAAATCACAGTAAAGCTTAAGTATATGATTATAATGATTGGGAAGAGAAAATTATTTTTTTTCATAAGGGACATTATTGCATACTTACAATATAAAATATATCTACTAAAATTTTTTAGGAGATATTTTCCTTTGTATTTGAGTCAGTGTGATTCTATGTGTAAAATTTGGTTATTATGTTTAGGGTCTGAAAACAAAACTTGCACACAAACCAACATTCTGTTTATAACCATAAAACACTAATGTTTGTATTTTATTATAATACAACCAAAATATACATTTAGCAACTTGCAATTATTTTAGATTACAAGACTACATTTCTTTTAAAATAGCAAAACTATAAATTCAAAGTAGATTGCTAACCACTTATAATTATTAAGAATTAAATTATACAATTAACTAGCAGATTTTTTTGCCCTTAACCCCCCAAATCACCTATTTCAAACATACCATAAATACTTTTTTATGACAAAATATTTAAATGAGAGGTATAAGTCATGTATATGTTCCTGTCTTTGCACTGTCAATGTGTCCAATCTTGGAATTTTAGATCTTTTTTTTAACCTCAAATGCAAATTATTTAAATATTGTCATTTACTGTGAGAAAAATATTTCTATAAAAACATTTTAAATATCTCTTTTTTCTAAGTTCTCCACTCCCAATAAGGCTAATGAATTCCAACTTTTTGTCCAAGGCAAATTATAAAAGGAAGCTGTTTCAGCTTTCATTTCCACTTTTATTTATATTGCATGAGATATATTTAAGTTTTAAAATATCAGTGTTTAATGTTCTTGTTCAATTTAACATTTTGTTGACATCTGGAGGCTAATTGTCCTTGAAATTTTAATTTTCAATATAATGTAGAAAAACAGACACTGGCAACTGTAAACGTATTTTTTGCTTGAGTTTATACAATTCAGCAGAAACAAAAGTTAATAGCGTATAAAGAACAGAAACAAAGATCAAAAGAACAGTTCAAGAGTAAACCCATTTTGCAGGCAGCATATTGTAGGTAAGAAGTATTTAGCTAATGGATTTGTGAGGTATGGTGTGAGTTATAATTCTTTCACTACTGTTGTGGCTTTTGCACATTTCTAATTTTCTCTATTTTCCATTTCTTAAAAATTTTGGTTGATTTAAAAAAAAAATTTTTTTAATAATGTGAATGTGGTGTCTTGAGCTCTCTGTGGAAAAATAGGTTCTACACTAATTATTTAGACTATCAATTTCTAAACAAACTTAAAATTCCCAATACATTGAATGTAAATGAATGCATAGTTAGGATTTAGCAGCATGAAATTCAAATTTAGCTGGAATGAAATTCAAATGATGAATATGAAAGTCAGAGATATGTATTCAAAACATGGGTGGGGGGAAACCCATAAAATTAAGGCTAAACACAGACATTTTAAGACTTCTCTGTAAAAAGCTGAGTTTTTAGCAAATTTGAAACCATTAACTATGATTTTATTTTTCATTATTTCAAAGAAAATTTGGTAAAAACTTTCAGTGGTGAGGAAGTGTACACTGTGTCTTATCTCTAGTTCCCCTAAGTGTTCTAGGCAATTAAAAGATTAAAAAATTAAATGTAGCAGCTTACATGTCTTTTTCTTATAAATATCCATAAATCTTTGCCAATAAAAGTTCTATTTATTACATGACTTTTTTACTAACAATATTTCAAACATATTTAAGTAATTATCATAAATTAATAGATTTAGATCCAAAGCAGCCATTAAAATTTAGCTGTCCATTAATATTCCTAACTTTTTTCTGAATAACTAAGAAAGAATTAATTAAAAAATGGCTTGGACATTCATATTTTGATGAAAACCAAATTTATTTTCACAAGTCAGTCCTAACACTTGAGTTTCATATAATTATCCCAAAGCTATCCGTAATTTGATCATTACTGTCTAATATACACATATTTGGAAATCTTTTTAAAAAACATATTCACACTTATATGTTTTGAGCTTATTATGAGTTCTGGGAAGATTTTAAGCCACCAAATCAATAGTTTCAAACAGTCTTGTTAGTTGATCTTGCTTGAACTATTCTTATGGATTACTTTTTAATAGAGTGATTTGTTCTGGTTCACTTAAACCATCTTCCTTAAGTTTTCCTTATAGTAAAACATCTACAAATGTTTATGAGTACCCTATCAAAAGGTGACTTAACATCATAGATCAATGTGACTTCTTTGAGTAGGTAAGCAATGCAAGTACGATGAGTGTAAGATAGAACGTTTTAAGCATAAATCCAGGAACAGACATGATACTGAACTCTGTAATAAGTTGCCTTCTCAGAGGCTTTTACTTTCAAGACACGTACAATGCATGAGAAACGAGCAATGTCTGCTATTTAGTTTTCTGAAAAGCTGCCTTCTGTGTAAGGAAGTGACTAATTTTTCATTTCACACTAAAAAGAGCGTGAAAAGGCAAAACAGAAGAAGGCTAAGGGTTTTGAATTGTATGAAGGAAAGGTGAGTCCTTCTTAAACAGGCAGGAAACATACCATACATATTGAGAGGGAAGGTCAAATTGGAAACATTTGAAAGCACTAACAAAACGTGAAAAATGTTAATGTGAGTTTGTTTTCTTTACATGCAGTAGACTTATTTATTATTAAATTACTAAAACAATGAGATTATACATCATATAATCTCAGAAATGCAAAAAAGTTTGTGAAGAAAAAGATGTCAAAGAGTTAATTTAACCCTTTCCGTTGTAAGAATTTTTGCATTTCATTATTTAACAAATACATAGTATTCCCACTCCCCACAACTGTTGTCTAATTCTCTCACTATATATGTATATATTGTCTTTTCCTATTCACTCAAATAAAATCTAATAATCCATTATTTAGGAGAGAATAAAGACACTAAATAGAAATAATTTATAGAGTATGATGAAATTTTAAGAAGAAAGAGAGGCAGTACACACTGAAATCCATTGGTTGTATATAAATTTGTGTTCTTTCTTCCCATGATCCTTGAGAAAATGTAACTTTTCCTCAGGCTTTTGCTTGCAGTTTCTTACAATCTAGTTTTTTTGTTTTTTTTTTTAACAGATGAATTACAAATTGGCAGCTACTTATACTCCAGTGCATAAAGCCACATTACTTTTCATCCACTGTATTTGTGATTGTTCTTCCTTTTTATGGGGAGTTTTCCCCAAAGCCAGAATTTATGGCTGTCTTTCTTTCTCTTAACAAATCCCATCTGTGTGCCCCCCCATTAGGATACAGTGTACTTAGTGATGTTTTCTTTTATTAAAATGCTTTCTCATACCCTATTAAAATATTTATTAAGCATTCTGTCCCTATAAAGCTCAGCATATATTCTAAAAACACATAACTGAGCACCAAGTTCTCTCTATGAACCTGTTATCCTGACAAGTCACAAGGAATCCTGGGAGGAACATTTATGCCCTTCAGTAAATCAATGCTGCAGGACACTAAATTGTAAACCCTGGGGTCTGAAAGGAGTAATGCACCTCTCCAAATTTCCAAACCATACACCAAGAGCAAATGGCTCACTGCGAAATTCCTGTTGATACCGTGAGCTGTATTTTGGATCTTCCCTCCAATTCTACCACCAGGCAGCTAGTTCTGAAGTGGAATGATATATCCGTTCATAAGAACATAAAGCAACAACTGCATGGTAAACTCCATGCTTAAAGGCCATGCAAAGGACATAAAGCACCTTAATTCAATATCAAATTTGGTGCTTTCTTAGCTCAGATATTTACATAATAAATTCAAAACCTCAGAATATAAAACATTTACAAGTGTAAAGCCCCTGTTTTACATTTACAAGTGTAAAGTATAATTCTGATACTTTGCAGGTATAAGTTTTAGTTCTTGGAAAACTGGTTTAGATGAATGATTCATTCTTACTAATGCCATATCCACCGTATAGTCTTATTCAGATTACTGTTCTTGTGCTTTAGCAAAACTCCATGGAAAGCTCTTATGAGTTAGTGTAAGGATGAATAGAACAGGCAACAGTGTTTTTGCAGGTAAAGAGTTCTTTTCTTTAAATTAAATAGAAAACTATGTGGCCACAGCTCTAGGAAGTTCTTCCAGGTCTCTGTGATGTCTTCGATTTCGTTTCTTCTTCATTTCCTGCATGTGCTTCCACTTCGGGCTGCCCTTGTTCCTCTGTCTCCGCTTTTCCCTGTGCCACATCTGTTCACAGTACTGGTCTAGGCTGAAGTTTGGACTGCTAAGGATTTGGATGTAGTCTTTATATCTCAACCTTGACTCAGCCAACAGATCCTTGACCGGCCCCTCCTCATGCTCTGCCCTCTGGGTGTTTTCCATCTGTTCATTCTCAATGATATTCAAAGTCAGCTTCACTATGGTGTGGGTAAAAGTGTGCTCCTGTGCTTTGCAGTAATACAGCCCAGAGTCCTTCTTCTGTAGACTTCGAATCAGTAGCCCATATTCTGTTTTGATGATCCTTTCATCAGGTTTTACCTGCAGAGTTGTAAAAAGGTAGGTAATAAATGAGAGCCAGAGATGAATCTAAAAGATCTAGTCCCTATCTCTCTGTCGTTAAGCGTAATACTGTCAGCCATCATGGAAGAGAGTGAAAAATTCAGCTCAAGTAGCTGCCCCCAGAAATGTATAGTTGCATCTGATCATATCTAACTGAGTCTTTGGAATATAGTTTTTCCTCCCAATCTTCTGATAGGAATAAAAAGTCATGAAAATGAAGTAAACCTGGAAACTATTAACTGACCATCTTTACAAGAGATTCCACATACCAGTTGGTATTCTAAGAACACTGATTTGTATCTGAATTTTAGAACTAGAATGTAACATTGGTAGTCACTCTGTAGAAAAAGAGCTTATAGTGCACACTACTACCTATCATGTAGAAGAGAATGATTCTGAAAGGAATTTACTCTTTTTTCTAGATACTGCCAAATAAATGAGCCGAATAGCATATGGAAACTATAAGTGGTGACTTGTTAAAAGTCAAGTGGAAAGGCATGGAGGACACAGCCTTTGGGATGTTAGAGCTGTAACTAAGTAGGACCATATAGTCAGGTTAGAAACATTTAAAGCTGAATTTCTTTTTTTACTATGAATTTAATTTTGATACTGTGTGTCTGTATGATACTTTAGACTATGTCATCTGTGAAAATACTTTTGATACCTCAGTATACTATAACGCTGTGATGTGACTTTGAGTGTGAGAAAGCTCAATGAACAAAAAAGAACCTCCCCTGGAATGTGACTTTCTTTGCTCTTTGAAGCAATAGTACAGAAAGACAATTCAAATGTTTAAGCTTGCCTGGCCCCCAGTCTGGTGTGAATAGCGAACCTATCTTCAATAAACTAGAGGCATGTTTACCAACACAAGAGCCCTGTTTAATGTGGAGTATTGTTGAGTGGGCTCGGCACTAAGTAGAATAACGACAACAACAACAAAGAAGTCTGGAAGATTTCCCAGTTTACACATCTGCCCCTGTATTGTGGACTTTGAGCTGATGGAAATCAAAGAGGCATAAAGACGGCTAAATTAAATTTATTCACAGTGGGTGGACTATACTTTGCATTTTTATGTGAAAAATATGTAGGAAAAAATTCCCCTATTCTGGAAATATGAGAAAAGGAAAAGAAACATCTCTGGCTACCAGCCCAGTTAACTCATAAGTATATGGCCAACCACCCTCTGTGCCAGAGAAGTGCAGCTGGCGGGGTACCACACGAGGCCAAAGGCAGGTCACAGCTCAGATCCCTGGTTAATGAGGCCGAATGGTCTCTAGCCCTGCCTTTGCTCTTCACTGAATCCACACCATCAGGGGTTTGCTTGTTACCCCTACTTTGCCTATTTGGTTGAGTTGGTGTGTAGTTTCTTTCTTTTTTTTTTTTCTAATGGATTTATTCTAAAGGCCTAGACATTTTAAAATGCTACTGTAATAAAACTCATTGAATTCATTTATATTCTTAGAAACTATAGAAATCTTCTGCCTAGGGTAAAAGTTGAATTTGAATTGGTAGGGCTCTAAAAGATTAAACAAAAATAACAATCTCAAATTTAACACGTACTACATTTTTTTGTTTTAAATAGTTTTGTTGTAGGAATTATTTGTTAATTTAAATACATCTTAGATCAAGAAACTGAAATTCTGACTCCATAGCCTAGGTTCTGGTTCCTTTCTGCTCTACTTCCTATGACTATTCATTTATCTTCCCTGATTGGTCTCCCATTTATCAAGTTGGTGACACAGCATATGGTGTATTTGGGAGGGGGGCTGGTTAAAAGTAAAGCTCTTTGAAGGTTAAATGTGAAGTATTATTAGAAGCATCATAGACTACTGCTATACTGCTGGAGAGGTGATGTTCTGAAGCTTTACTTCTGTGATTTAATGGAAAATGGCCTGTGGCTATTATTAATAGCAAGATGATCAAAGTGGGTAACTTCAGTTACAGTTCATCTTTGGATTTTCTTTTCTAGCTGGTATTCTTGCTAATTTTATTTTTTTCTAATTTATCTGTTTTAACTGGAGAATAATTGCTTTACGATATTATGATGGTTTTTGCCATACATCAATATAAATTGGTCATAGGTATACATGTGTCCCGTCCATCCTATCTTGCTAAACTGCATTTAATGTGACTCTTTAGAGATTGTTACAGCTCTGACTCACTACTTTTATTTTTTCTTTTCAAGCTTCTGACAGGAAGGAACGATGACTTTGTGATTTCACACATATTACACAGTTTATCATTATTTTGCTGTTCTTGTTTTATGTCCTGTTTACGTTATTTTACTCTGAAGTCTTGCCCCCTTCCCTCCTTTCCAGTCCCTAAAGGATTCAGGGTTTCATAAACACCTGGCATTTTATTACCCCATCGGGGTCCTTCACTTTTCCTTTCTTTGATGGAATGCTTACATTTTCTTTGGTTTTTGACCTACAGATAAAAAGTTTGCTTTAATGAATTTCTTTTTAGATTTAATCTAAATTCTATGAGATAATTTAATGGATTTTTTTTGTCTTCCTAAAATTTCAAAAATATGCATTTAATGAAATGGTATCTCTAACAAAACATTTTTAACTGATATATTTTCATAAGATTTTTGCAATCTAGAGATGCAAATCTGCGACCCAGAAATTAAGTGGTTGATTAACATTTGCCTCCTTCACATTCTCATTCTCTGTAATGCTTTCATTCCTTGCTGGAATAGGATGCATTATGCAGACTGCATCTCGACTGAAATGTCAGCATAGTCAATTTAGAAAATTCAGCTCCTCTACAAAGAGATAATGTAATCTCTGGCTACTGATTTAAACTCATAGAATTTTCTCCACTCTAGTGATATGTAAAAGCTGCTCAGCCTTACAAATCAAAACCACGCTTGAACTCGGGTCAACTATCCATTTGCCTAATGTGAACAAGGATAATATATTTGGCATTATTAAATGTAGATCTTCAGTGAAGGGCAATTCATTTAAAATGAAAAGAGAAACATGGAATGGGACAAAGGACAGTTAGGTATTAAGCAGCAGGTAAAGGTCAGGGACTTGATTCTCTGATAATAGCAGCCTAATGGTAATTCCTTTGCAGATAATTCACCTGTCAGGTCTTTCATAGCTAAAGCATGTGTCTTCGAAGTGACTAGGGCTTCAAAAGTATTTCCCTTCAACAAACATAGATGAAGACTAATTTAAAAATAGTGCTGAGGCAACTGGCTCATTATTTAAAAGAGAAAAAAATCAAATGAATACATAACTCATTCTTGATTAATATCTTGGAGTAAATGTAAATATAAAATATAAACTGTAATTGTAGGGACTTCCATGGCAGTCCAGTAGTTAAGACTCTGCTTCCATTTCAGGAGGCATGGGTTTATCCCTGGTTGGGGAACAGATCTTACATGCCATGCAGTAGGGCCAAAAAACCCCCCAAAAACAAAAAATTGCAATTGTAAAAGTAAAATCATAAAATAATGAGAAAAAATATATATGTTTTTATTGGGGAAGGAACTTCTAAGCACAAAGAGAAATCATACAAATCAATAGAAGTGTCCAAATGTGTGTGATTTGAACACACAAAAGAATTTTAGAGATATAAAACATAATAAAAAGTTACTTATGCATAATGTTAAATGTTACTATTTAAATATATAAAGGGTTTATTAAAATTTTTAAATGGCTGTGTCAACATAAACCAAGCAAGTAATAGGTAAGGCAGTTTGCCAATATGGTGAATTTGATGAGAAATTAGCATATACAGTTGTTTATCCAAAGCTGTAAGAATATTAAAGTCTTTAACTCACTTATTTTACATTTAAGAATCTGTCCTAAGAAAACAGACAAGTAGAGAAAGATTTAGCAAAAGGAAAATTGATTACTTTAAGAGGTAACACAAGCTATTTAAATAAAACATGGAACGTGAGTGGATGATTGTGGCATCAGGCTGGCAAGGGTGTGGGACAGGAATCATGTATTAAAATTGAATGGCAGGGGAAATTGCTGATAGTGAAATGGTTAGTAGGAAAAAAACCTGAAATAGAGATCAAAATATATGTGTGATTATCTACACTTTGTGATCTCATAGTCTTTTATATGTTACTGTATTTTCAAAACCATTTATATTGCTTTTATGATAAAAGCAATAAAAATTAAGACCTACAGATAGAAACATACAAACATTTGAAGGTGTTTTTAAAATATTTTAAAAATCCATGGAAAAATTACTATCACAAATGGTATATTATTTATTCAGATCTCAAAAGTTCAATAGAAGCTTGGGGACTGTCAATTAACTTGCTGGTTACAGCATAAACATCATCAATTTCAAGAACAGCTCTATAAGAAAGTCAGCAGACAACTGACTCATGACCTTCCCAACAGCACCCAACTGTGAAACATCTCAGCAAGGAAACGTTCTCCTCCTGGTAGAAAATAACCTGGTGACAGCCTCTGTGCCACAGGGGATCCTGGACCTTCCCTCAGGCTTTGTTTTTTTTTTTGAGTGGAGGAAAGATTTCAAACTGTGACCTTCTTGGTAAAGAGCAGAGGGTATCCTGCTGGGAAAACTGCTTCAAATCTAGTCTGGATTTTGTCCCTTTCCTCAGCTCAGGAAGCAGTATTGAATATCCTGGACAATGAATAACTGCCTATTTACAAAGATAGATGAAAATATCAGTTGAAACATTACAGCTAAAATATTTTAAGTATAATTCAATAAATACACTATTTCTGCTCCATTGAAATTTATGGAGCTTGGTACCACCATGACTGTATGATAAATTGTTAAAATGTACATTAAAGTAATGCATAGCTTTTTCTGGAAACATAAAATATATGAATGCAAACATGCATAGGCAAATGTATGTATCTAAAACTGGCAGGGCACCCCAAGCAGAGTTCAACATTTTTTTAAAGTTAGATTAAATTTGTCATGGAGGAAGAAAATCGTTATTAAAAAATTATATTTAACTGAAAACAAGTCATCAAACTTTATTGACTAAAATTAAAAATTGTAATTTGAGATATTCAAAAATAAAATACTGTAACGTAACTAAAAGAAAACCTGAATGTTAAAAAATTCAGATTAATGTCCTTCCAATATTTCATGGATAAATAATAAATGCTTTATATTGTGAATTTAAATCATTTTTACATCAGATAAAACTTTACTATATATTGGTAAACAATGAAACTCTTAAAAACTTAGTATAAATATGGATATTTCATATTGTTCAAACTTCTGGATGTAACAACAAGAATCAAGTTTTATTAGAGAACTTGACATAAGGACAATTGTTTGTCGTATTTGACACAAGGACAATTATGACATAAGGACATGAGACAATTATTCCCTTAATATTAAATATGTGAAGAGTCAATACTTTGACAGAGAAATTATTCTTAGATGAAGAGAATAACAGCTTCTTAGTTTGACAGTGGACCATACCATAAAAGTTGGCTCTTTGACTCCAAGGTTTCTCAACCTCAGCACTACTGATATTTGGGTGGGGCTGGATAGTTACTTATTGTGAGGGACTGAGCATTGCACCAAGATTAGCATCATCCTTGACCTCTACCTACTAGTCACTAGGGTAGTATCCTCCCCTCATGCAGTGACAACAACCAAAAATATGAACACTTTGGGTGGTGGGACCAAAACTGCCTGAAGTTGAGAACCATAATTCCACAGTGATGTCTGACTGATTACATATCCTATTTAAATGCTTATAGAGTTAACGAGAAGGCTGATATTTTAGAAGACATCTGGTCCTCCTACTTATATGGCAGAGAAACTGAGTGCTAAAGAAGTCACCACCTGCTCAGAAACCCTCAGCAGTCAGGGTGAACACATCATTAGTGCTACTTCCTATTTTACACATCCTCCCAGACAGAGTGTCTGCAATGTTGTATGAATTATTTTACACTTGTGAGTAATCCTCTGCTTTGAAATTCACATTCTCATATGTGGTTTTTTTTTTTTATTTTATTTTGACAGGAACTTTTGCATTTATTTTCTTTACCTTAGAAAATTTTGGCCCATGGGACTTCAATAATATTACCAAAGAGTCATTACTCAACTTGTCTGATTCTGACTCTGTGTTCATTCCATTACAATTACATTATCCTTAATTTAATACTGGGACTTTTAGAATTCTAGATTATCACTGGTTTCTCATATTCTGTCATTTAACCNAATAATATTACCAAAGAGTCATTACTCAACTTGTCTGATTCTGACTCTGTGTTCATTCCATTACAATTACATTATCCTTAATTTAATACTGGGACTTTTAGAATTCTAGATTATCACTGGTTTCTCATATTCTGTCATTTAACCTGTTTCACGATGTTCAAATAACATTAATATACAATTTCTCAGACTACCCAAACTCATCTCATTAAATTCAGTAACATATATAACTTAACTATCTCACAAAATCTTTGTAATATGTTTTAAACACATATATGTGTTAGAAAAACTGAAACAGGGAAAAGTCAAAAGTAGAGCATCCATATTACTTTTCCCTCTCTGTTGATTTAATTTTAATACACTGGAGTAAAAAGGTAGATACTTATACAACTTATTCATGTGACGATATGATATGATATATATTTCCAATTTTGTACAAATTTGACATGTTTCATTTTATAGTCTGAACTGAATACAATGTGAGTTAGAATTTAGTCATTGTGCTACTGTGAGAGAAAGTCTCATTCTTGATCGAGAATTGTTCTAAAATATAAAGAATCTATGAAAAACAAAAAGTTGAGGAAGAATCATGTACATTTGTTTATTTGTCTGCTTCTAAATGTATTTCATTAACACATTTGAATTAAATTGGGCTATTTGTCTCTCAAAGGCATTGTTACCTTGGATACCAGAGTATACAATTTTACTTTCCTTGTTATCAAGTAAGGATAAGAACTGCATTTGGCACTAAAAGTTGAACATCTTCTCTCACAACCTAAATTTGATATAAGTTTTACACTCTTTCCCTCAAGGTGATCTTTCTTTGATGACTATAACTTACCTCTTCTCGATGTTCATCTCCTGACCGCTGGATATACCACTTAATAGATGCTTGCTGGGATTTAGGTATACATTCCAGAAAGGTTGAATTAAATTCAATGCCAAAAATCACCTTTTCATCAGCAGCTTCACTAATGCCTGCAAAGCAAACATGGAATAGGAGATTAACCTTGACCTGATTTTAAAAGCAATGGGAAAATAGACTGATTTAGAACAGATGCCACGAGGGAAAGATTCATATACATTATTAAAGAGAAATGAAATTCATAGCATAGTATTTGTTACCTATGAGTAAAATACTAACTAATAGATTGATTTTTAAACTCTATCCTAGCATTTCAGTTTTTATTCTTTCATCAATATATTAACTTTTGAAGTTTCTTTTTTAAAATAAGAATTCACAAGGTATAACAAACATTGAGCCTCTTTGAGTTGCACTGAATAAACTTCAACATCTTTTAACTTTAAACCTTTTAATTTGTAGAAAATAGAACCAATTTTGTAGATAGTTCTGCAAGAGCAATTTATTTCACCTTTAAAGAGAAATTCATTATGAACTGGTCCACAGAACTGACCACAAACCGTGTGTTATGACCATATGACATTTCAGTATCAGAAAAGTAAGTGTACTTCTCTATACTTGATGAAATTCTATGATGATGCTAATACGTTGGATATTCTAATACTCTGAATCAGGATATTATCTACCCGAAAAGGTTCTCTTTTATTCAAAGGGGGATATTATAGCCCCACATGCATCTGCAATAAGACAGTTAATGGGAGGCTAAAGGATCAGTGTCTCAGACACTTTCTTCTCGTAAATCAACTGCACCATCTGAAATACATTCCATCCAGAGTAGCCAAAGGCTGTGTCCCATGTGTGATCTAAGATCTATAGCTCAAATTTGATCAAATAAAAAATGACGGCTTCTCAGCCTGGCCCAAACATGCACTTTTTCAACATATATTCAGATGTCTCAATTCTGCAGATGGGCCCACTTAGCATTTTAGGCATAAACCAGAGTAAGGCTTAAGGGACCTAAGTGAATCTTCAATCTAAGCACCCTGAATTATCAGCAAATGGCATGAATGCACATGCATCCAATAGTTAGGTTTCTTTTCTAGAAACTTCTTTTGAATTTATTTGTGTTTTACCAGCAAAGATTAAGTCAAGCATGCTGACCTTATGATGAATTAATCTTATCTAACCATCAAAATGCATGAATTCCACTTGAAATCTGTAGTCTATCCACTCTGTCTCCACCAATTCAGCAGATTATAGCCACAATTTTCAGATAATAAGTTCCTAATGTACAGGAAGATCACCAGTGCCGATCACGGAGAAGAAAGAAATGCATCATTTCACAGTAACAGAGACTATATTCTTGAGCAAAGGGAGTTCATGAACAAAGCAGGGAGGATGCAGGCTGATTGTTAGGTGACAGGGCAAGGGCTTGGGAGAAATTCAATTAGACGGATTCAACCAAAGAACTAGTCAATTAAGTAAACGTTAAATTAGTGAAATCAACTGGAAAATCAAAATAGTGAGCTGATTATATGAAATCTATCTTCAAATCAACAGAAAGTGACCCTTTGACACAAAGTCATCACCACATCAGTTTTACTACAAATTAATTTACTGAATATTCCAATAATGTTTATCTCTCAATTTAAATTTTTTTATTTGTAAATTTAAACATATATGTATGTGTGTTCAAAAGCATCAATTCTTCAGCACTCAGCTGTCTTTATAGTCCAACTCTCACATCCATACATGACTACTGGAAAAACCATAGCTTTGACTAGACGGACTTTTCTTGGCAAAGTAAAGTCTCTGCTTTTTAATACTCTGTCTAGGTTGGTCATAACTTTTCTTTCAAGNTGGCATCACCAACTCGATGGACGTGAGTTTGAGTTAACTCCGGGAGTTGGTGATGGACAGGGAGGCCTGACGAGCTGCAATTCATGGGGTCACAAAGGGTCAGACACGACTGAGAGACTGAACTGAACTGAAGTATGAGTATATGCATATTTATAAATAAGGGAAGAAAGGAAGAATGTACAAAGGCTAGAATAGTAAAGAAAGCAAAGTTTTTGTGCTTTCTGACAAAGACGAAGGCAAAGGATATAAACAATTATCAGAATTTTTTAAAGCTCTGAAATCAAGAGTTATCAGTTAAATCCATTAAACCTGTAACTGGCTTCATTGATCAAGCTTGCTTTAATTGTTGCTACAAAAAGGTGCATATCTTCAGCCTCAGGTAACCTGAACAAATGAACTTTTTGCCCAAGTTGTTGGAGTTGGTTGTGTCCTGTTTGAGCTCTAGCCAGTTAAGACATTGGCCTTCCCTCTGGGCATGTTGAGAGTGTCCAGTTACCTTTTAACATCAGAGGCCAAAACTCCACCATCTGAGCATGCATCCTAGGAAGAAGCCTGTAGCTTAGTTCCATCTGCACAAGCTATTGCTTACCTTACCTTTTCTATCTCCAATTACCTCTCCCAGGCTCCCCAGGTCTCAGGTTTATCTCATACACATCCTGAGTCCCTCACCTTTGGGTAGGTGGATTTGAGACTTGTTTCCTGTCTTCTCACTTGACTGCCTCATGAATAAACCCGTTCTCTGCTGCAAACCTTGGCATCTCCACAACTGGCTTGCTGTGCGTCGGACAAACAAATCTGGTTTGGTAAAACCTCCACATTTCTACATTTCAGAACATTCTATCTTATCCTCCTTAAATTTAGCTTTATGAAAAACTATAAAACACTTAGGTTATAATATCCCTACCACAGACCATGTTTCCTGTACGTTTTGTCTTTAACTACACGAGAAATTGGCCAACTTTTGCTCACAACTTCACGTGAGCTGTTCATCATGTAAAATGGAAGGCTTTCTCTTAACGTGAGGTGCTGCTCACCTTTTTGAAGTGGGCACATATTGAGAGCATGCATGTCCATCCCAGGCACAGTAGGGGTCTCGGGCAAGACAACAGTCTGCGCACGCTTTCCCATAAGTGTTGCATCTGTGCAAGGAAAGCTGAACCAATCCGTCTCGGGAACCAACATACAATTGTTGCTGCAAAACAGGCAAAACAAATGCATTAGAAGCATCTTTCAGCCTAGTCTTAAGAACTTCCCTTTCTTGAATACCATGTCACAGATCTAAATCTGTCTCCTCGGTTGCCACAGGAACAATAAGATAAGTCAGTCTTCAATCTGGTTGGATGATGATTTGAAGGTGTTGATCCTGAATTGGACAGCATTCTATAGAGCTAGACTAACCTTGGCAGTAATTTAAGAAGGTCAAAAACCAGCTGCCAGACTGAGGAATTAAGATGTCAAATTCTTTCTCAATAGTTGAAAATACATTTGGTAAACTATATCAAGCACAGATGCTATAGGCAACACTGTCAGTCTTCTCCTGCCATAAGAAATGACCAAAAGGAGGTTTCTAGAACTTTTTCTGTGGTTTTAACTAACCATTTCATTTGCTAATGAAGTATGGATCCCTGAAGGAAAATGAGTTATGAATGAGAGAGAAAGTATTTGGTATCATTGTGAAGAAAGTATTAAGGAGGCTTGTGGGATGCTGTATCACACGTAAAGGCCTGCAGGATACTGACAACTCAGCAAATAAAATTACATTTTGAAAATAAGGCACCACATTCTCATGTCCTTACATGAATTTATTTGAGGACATGTGGTGGTGGCAGAGGGGAGGAATCATACAAGTGAACAAGCCATTGTCTGTGCCTTCAAATGACATGTGGTCAAGTCTAGCAGACATACCAAACTTTAAATGGAGGGGAAAGAAATCTAGAAATAGATACTGGCACAAATAACAGATGTGTACTCTACCTATAGCAATCTGTCTTACATCTTTACCAGCTACTAATCTGCCAGTTAAGACCTCCAAGAGGCTAAATGCATATATTGTCTATTTTACTATATAATTTTCTATAATGTCCTTGAAACTCTTCCATTTCTCCTGTTCTCCCTCTTTATTTCTGTCTAAGATTTCTGTTTCGTTTGATGACTCCTTTCTCTGCAGTGAATGTTGGGTTTCCTTCTTTTCAGTTCTCTTCTTTACTCTTCTTCCTGTACAAAGACTCAGTGGTATCTTGAAAACAACATAAATATGCATATACTGATTCCCAAAAATCTATGCTTCCTACCCTACCTTTCTTTTTCTTTTAGCTGTGTGGCATGTGGAATTCTTAGTTCCCCAACCAGGGATGGAACCTGTGCCCCTTGAAGTGGAAGCATGGAGTCTTAGCCACTGGACCACCAGGGAAGTAACTTCCTACCTAGCTGACCAAGAGACAGCACCCCAGTCACCCAAGGCACAAATCTGGGAGTTGTCTCCGAATCGTCCTTCACTCTCATTCCATCTGCCACCTTATCTCTCCATTCTCTCATACAGAACTCTCTAATCTACTTCCTCCTCCCTCTCCACTGCCTTTGTCTCAAGTCCTTATCATCTCTTTCCAGGATCACTTGTAAGTGTCCTACTATTACCCCAGGACTCAATCCATCTTCCACACTGCCACACCAGACTGCTCTCTCTAAGAGGAAAATCTTACCATGACACCCTCCTGCTTAAAATCTTTCAAGGCTTTCACTGCCTTGGATAAACATGTTAAACTTCTCAGGAGGGCATCCATGCAAAGATGTGTCTACTCTTCTGCTGTTTTACTTCCCCAGGTATATTTCTAGCCTCCTTGCTCCATAAGGATAGGTATGCTCTTTGCTCCAACTGTACACAAACTTACCAGGATAAGTTACAATCTTTCACTCTTTATACCTTTTCAAATGTTCCCCACTTCTACTTGGCTTCTCCATCCCGTCCTTCTTTCTATCTGATTAACTGCAAGAGCTTTCATAGCTCAAATTGTCTTTCTCTTAATTTCCTCCCCCTGCTCCCCTGACCCCCTTTTCCATCAGTTCCTCTCTTTTCCGTCTCCCTAGCACATGGTTCCATTTTTGCACTACTGTGTTTGCATGTGCCTTTGCCTTTCAGCTTCACAAGAGTTTCTAGAGATGAAGACTTATGCCATTCATCCATTTCTGTACCCTCTAAGGACAGTAGCAGGCCTTCAGGAACTAAATGTTGAATGAATGAACAAATTAACAGAAAAGACTGAAGAAGAAATCTACCTGGATATTTTCCCAATAATCCTTGTATCATACTAAGTGTACTTACTCTACAGATTAAGACAATTTTAGCAACAACTTAATGTTGAACATATTATCTATCATGTGTTTTATTTATATATCAAGAGTATGTATAGAAATGGTAATGCAAGTCTGAACCTCTTGAATCAACTGGGGTTTGAGGTATCATATCCAAAAACTGTGACATCATATTAAATATTATTATTGTTATCATTAGCTACCATCTATTTTACACTTAGAAAGTACCAGCTCTCTGTTTAAAATTTTGCATACAGCATCCAATTTATTAGGAGGTAAATATTATTCTTCTAACTTTACTGTTGAGGAAATTGACTCCTGGAGTAAGATATTAAGTTTAAGGTTGGAGGTTAACTATTGGACTGTTTGCCACTGTAGTCTAACTCCTACACTCCCTGATTAAAAACGATTTTTAATGTTTAGTGCTAGTATTCTATTGTTACATGAATTACTTTACAGCCTTGACAGAATGGCATTCTCATGAGACTAGGAAAGTGAGCTCAATTTTCAAGAGCCAAAGAAAGGGAGAATGTATTATTCAATTAATGAAATTGGGTTCCATGTCTCCTAAGGCAAGGCTGAAACAATGCCCAATAATCAGTCACAAAAGAAACAATCTAAAGCTTTTTATAGATTTATAATTTAACTTCCTGCCTCAGTGGATTTTCCCTAAAACAAACTTTGAATCAGTCTTCCTTTTGTAGCTAATTTTTATACAAAAATTAGAAAGTACCTGCTTCAGAGACAACTCCATGTTCAAGATGATTGATGAATGCTGAAAATAGAAATTAACTGTTAGTAATCATGAACAGTCTTTTATAGTAGCCAATATTTTATCTTGTACCAAAGATAATTGGAGTAAACTTCAAGGCTCTGTTATGTAGAGGAGAAAAAGATCTTATAATGTTTGTTATTTCCTTCCCATGTGCAGTCATTCAACCTTAATGAAAATTATCAAAATAGTTTCTTATTAAAAAAAAATTACTTAAATATATGTGAAGGCATTCTGCACTGTAAATTGTTCCCAGTTACCCATAAGGTTTCTCCCTCTTCTGACTTTGCTTATCTTAACTGCTTCCATATAATTCAAACTAGTGTTGACAAGAACATCTCCATAATTATTTATTGCCTTTTTCTGCTCTCACTTAGATCAGTAGTTCAAAACTTGTTCAAGTAGCAGAATTCTAAAGAGTTATAGTGCTCCTTGTGAATGAGCATATGCTTTATAGAACCCTACACAACATGATGTGTATAATTTCATGGGAGGAAAGTTTTATTTGTAGGAAATACACCTCTATGCAAGCAATATTAAATTTAAAATATGAACAGAAAAGTTCCCAAACTAAGAATGATGGGATGATTAAAATTCTTTTCATCTATCATCAGTCTTTCTCTATATATTAATTGCTCAAAATAGATATAAAAAATTTAAGGAAGTATATGAAAGAAATGAAAAGAAAAATGTTAAATGAGGAAGTTCTATCAAATAACTTTTTTAAATGAATTAAGCAGACAGGTCCATTATTTAATCTTAAGAATGGAATCCATACAAACAATTCCTCTTGAAACTAACGACCACTGACCAGATCCAGTCTAACATGCCTACATGTGTTGTGGGGGCTTTATTTTTGGCCTCTGGGTTCACACTTATATTTGACATTGATTTTTCCCTCAGGAACTACCCAAGGCTTTGTTTTCAGTAGATGGCAGACAGCAGGTCTTGTTCTTGTTAACTCCTGGACCACTAGTATCATCCTGTAAACAGGAACCAACTCACAGTGGAGGTATACTCTCTTTTCTGATAATAGATGTTCACATGGAAACAGTATATTTTAATATAGCTATCTCAACAAAAATGTTACAAAAGACCCAGCATATTTTTCAAAAGCTCTTCTAAGAAATGCAATTTTATTTCTGATTTCATTTTTAGAAAATAACTTTGAACTGAATCTCACTGAACAGCTACAAAGAATGCCACAATTCAGATTTACTGTTTAAAGTCTAAGGATATTCCCCAAATCTGGAGAACTATTATTTTAGATCTACTAAGTTTTTGGGTGATTGAGAGGAACTTAGCATACATAAAGATTTACTATCATGCAACTTAAAAAAAATTTCTTTATAGAAATGCAGGGAAACATGATTTATACACTTTTCAGTTTTCTCAAATTCAACTGAGGAAAAACTGAAAAGTAAAATTTATAAAGCAGAAAAGCATCTGGATAGTAAAAGAGATCCCAGGCTTTCATCTACTGTAGTGATTTGTCTGAACATAAGCTTGGAAAACTCAGTCATGAGGGGTAGTCCCAGGAGTCCCAAGCTCAGTTATATTCTACAGGGGAAAGTAAGTCCTACTCTTGGTTGCTTTTTAAACTTTTTTCCTTCACTTAAGAAAACAAAAAACAAAGGAGTTAACTGCAAAGACTTCTCCAGAAAAAGTGATGATATATTGAGACAAACACATCCCATATAAGAACTGCTTGGGTTCACCGTCTTCTCCTGGAACTCTGGCCTAAGTCTTACCTTGAATATCTGTAACTCTTCCAGTACTACCTCTTCTATATTCCACTTCTCCTTTGAAATGCTGACAACTTTTAGGACTGTTCCAATGTCTGAAAAAATACATTACCCATGATCCTTATGTTTCTACTTCAATGTTTAAACATTTATTAGCAACCTTCACATTGCTCCCCTCATTTTTTTCCTCAATGCTTTTCAAGAAATCAGGTTAAATAAAGCATGCAAGAAATAAAGCTTAATGTATTAATATATGATTCTCCTCTTCTGAAATATTATAGCTTTCAGCTCATAGAACACATGTTTATAAAGAAAATATTAAAAGACACATACTTGGAGTGTATTCCTAGCACAGGAATATCTATGTCTCCTTTAAAACTCAGTTGAAATGATAACAAAAAAGAAACATCACGAGGTATCTATATGAGAAAAGTGGCCACTACTAATAAAATGTATTTAACTGACAGAAACATTAATGGGCTAGAAAGTAAAGTTTTTATCTAAAATTATTTTAGAATTTTAAATTATCACAAGATTAATAATACATTGCAGTTCCACAAGGTGGCATGTAATTACAGAAAGATGATCAAAGGAACATTTTAGAAAAAGAAAAAAAATTTCCATTTGGAGATTAATGTCTAGATTGACCTATATAAAAATAAATTAAAAATAGTTGCTCATAAACTTTTGAGCACTGTGGTTGGAGTATGTAAACATGTATGATAATAATCCTGTTTGTACAAAAGAGCGTGAATTGTTTTTAAATGATTCTAGAATCTTTGAAAAATATTAAATATACATTTTCCAAATACCATATTTGGAAATAGGTCTACCTCAATATCCTTATAATTTTCTTAATAAAAGTTAGGTAGTACCACCTAGTGGCTAAATGGCTTTTCTGACTCAGAAATGTTGAAGAGTAGGAATGAGCTTTGGGTGGGCCATGCAATTAAGAGGTAAACTCGTTAGAATTAATGACAAACTAATTGTTTCATGTTTTGATGCTTCAGTAGTAATCTTTGTAGCCTGGAAAACGCCACTTTTTTTCCCCTGGGCCTTGGTACCACCATCTGCAGCATAATCAGGTTTGACAACTGGAGTTCTTGAGAGTCCTTTGAGTCTGTCACACAGATGCTTCCTAATATACCTAACTTTTGTAAAACCAATACACTTTTAGAAATAAAATTATCCTAAAATTGTTTTGTAGTCCTAAAAACCTTTTTCAGTAAAAGTGTCAATTTCTTCAAAACTCATCAAATTTATATTTTTTTAATGCAATGCTTGATCCATCAAATTATATAACATTATCCACGATGCAGTGCTTTTGTTTTAAAAATACATGCTATTTTCATTGCCATTAGAATTCACAGTACATTATTAAATATTACTTTTTTGAAATGCACCAAATAAATAATATTTCTTTTCCTAGAAAAAGTAATCATTTTAATAAGTTGGCAATCAAAAAGTAAATAAAATGAGTTCTAACAATGAATAATTAATCCACAAAATTCAAGGGCAGGAAAAATAATTACCAAGAAGTTTTTAAGTTCTTTACAAATTAATGATTAACTTTTTTGAAAAGCCATCTTATGTCAACTAAGTCAGGGATTCTCAAAACTAGGTGAAGGGATCCTTTGGAGTAGAATTGTCATACATCTCTGTAGAAAGAAGGAAAAGTGAAGTTTGAAGATAGAGAAACTTTTCTTTGCCTACTGGTTTTAGTCCATAGTCATTCAGCAAATATGTATTGAGCACCTCATCTATAGCAGGCACACTGCAGTTGTATTATAGAAATATGTTTTGAAATCTCACACAACTCTAATGGAGGCTGGGAGATAGGTATGATGGTCAATTAAAAGCACTTGTTATGCATGTTAAAAAAAAACATTGACTAGGTATGAACTAATTACTTATTTTGATTTTGATCAGTAGACTTTTCTGAATTTTTTGTTTGTCTAATGAAAAATTCATGTGAAAGAAAGCATAACCTGGTCCTAGCATACCTGTTCCAAGAAACATCACATCATACTGGCCATCTTCTGCAACGACGTGATCCACCACGATCTGTGTCAGTCTGTAATCCACATTGATTTGCTTGAATGTTGGTCGTCCCAAAACTGGATATACTGATTTATACATCACAGGGTGCCGCTTTATGAAACTGATGACATCATCTGGAAAATCTCGGGTGGATTTGACCAGTGGGTCATAGGTTTTGCTTGGACACTGAAAAGAAATGAGGCAGGGAGTAAAGACATTATTCATGCACCTGAGAAATTTTCATTTACTTTCAAAGTTTTTAGATCTTATTACTGGTAATATTAAATGAATGGTCAGTAGGATCAACATGAAGTCACATCGAGATATAAATAAATACAGTTCACCATGAGTGTATGTAAAATCAAGATTTTGCTTTCAAAAATATTCTAAAATATTACAAAGAAATATTCAGCCACACAAAAAGTGAAATCTTGCCTTTTGCAACAACACAGATGGACCTTGAGGGCATTATGCTAAGTGAAATAAGTCAAAGAAAGAAAGATAAATACTGTATGATATCACTTATATATGTGTAATCTAAACAATGGGGCAAACAGAAGAGCTCATAGATACAGAGAACAGATTGGTGGCTGCCAGAAGTTGGGGGTGAGGGATGGGCAAAATTGGTGAAGGTGTCAAAAGTTATAAACCTCTAGCTATAAAATAAATCCTGGTGATGTATGGTGGCTATTAGTTACAGACACTGTATTACATGTTTGAAAGTTGCTAAGAAAATAAATTTTAAAAGTTCTCATCAAGAGAGAAAAAAATAACTATGGATGGCAACTGATGCTAACTAGACCTATTGTGATCATCTTTCAGTTCAGTTCAGTCACTCAGTGGTGTCTGACTCTTTGCGACCCCAAGAACTGCAGCACACCAGGCCTCCCTGTCCATAACTAACTGCCAGAGTCTACCCAAACCTATGTCCATTGAGTGGATGATGCCATCCAACCATTTCATCCTCTGTCATCCCCTTCTCCTCCTGCCCTCAATCTTTCCCAGCATCAGGGTCTTTTCAAATGACTCAGCTCTTTGCATCAGGTGGCCAAAGTATTGGTTTCAGATTCAACATCAGTCCTTCCAGTGAACACCCAGGATTGATCTCTTATAGGATGGACTGGTTGGATCTCCTTGCAATCCAAGGGACTCTCAAGAGTCTACTCCAACACCACATTTCAAAAGCATCAATTCTTCAGTGCTCAACTTTCTTTATAGTCCAACTCTCACATCAATACACGACCACATGAAAAACCATAGCCTTGACTAGACGGACTTTGTTGACAATGTCTCTGCTTTTTAATATGCAGTCTAGGTTGAATTCCCTGGTGGCTCAGATGGTAAAGTGTCTGTCTACCATGCGGGAAACCTGAGTTCGATCCCTGGGTCGGAAAGATCCCCTGGAGAAGGAAATGACAATCCACTCCAGTACTATTGCTTGGAAAATCCCATGGACAGAGGAGCCTGGTAGGCTACAGTCCATTGGGTCGCAAAGAGTTGGACACGACTGAGCAACTTCACTTCACTTCAGGTTGGTCATAACTTTCCTTCCAAGGAGTAAGCGTCTTCTAATTTCATGGCTGCAATCACCATCTGCAGTGATTTTGGAGCCCAAAAAATAAAATCAGCCTCTGTTTCCACTGTTTCCCCATCTATTTGCCATGAAGTGATGAGGCCGGATGCCATGATCTTTAGTTTTCTGAATGTTGAGCTTTAAGCCAACTTTTCACTCTCCTCTTTCACTTTCATCCAGAGGCTCTTAAGTTCTTCTTCATTTTTTGCCATAAGGGTGGTGTTATCTGCATTTCTGAGGTTATTGATATTTCTCCCAGCAATCTTGATTTAAGCTTGTGCTTCTTCCAGCCCAGCGTTTCTCCTGGTGTTTTAATTGTGGGTTCTTAGGTAGCCTGAGTTGGACTGGTGATCGGAAGACAGAGTTTGAACAGTGGCCCTCCCAGTAGTCAGAATTCTCCTGGTTACCTGACTTGCTCTTCAGTCAGTGAGTATAATGTATCTATCCTCCCAAGAAGGTGCATTATGTGGACAGTACTGATCATCATGAATTTTTTTGTGGCTTTTCAGATGGAATTGAAAACTGGCATCTAGAGTGTATTTAATTATCGGGTTTTTTTTTCAATTAATATGTCATTGTAATGTCTCATTATTTAATCAGTAATACCAAAGATAAATGGATTAAAGTATAATCCTATTTAAGATACATTCCCATTTAAGGTAGTTTATTGAAATGAACTTAAGCATCAGTTTTTCTAGCTTCTTTTAAGTCTCAGAATAGAATCTTAATTTAAAGCCAAAATGAACTCATGTATTGGACCCATATTTAGCTTGTCGTTTGGAGCTATATAAAGCGTGCTCATGTCGCAAGGCTTCCGCCAGTGTGTCCGCTCAGGGTCAGGGAAGATGGATCGTGTGTCTTTGGAGGAGTGTCCCCGCCCCTGTCTTCCATCTTTCTGCCTTACCCCGTCCACGGAAGATCACTGCGGAGCAGCATGGGCCTCGGGGGAGTGTCCGGAAGAGCCTCTGCTGTCAACAGTCTAGATGCTGGCAGTGTAAGTTTAACTTTTGTTAAACAGGTTTTATAACCAACTTTTCACGTCTTTGTGCATCAATAAATTTATTTTTAACCAAAAACTCTGAGGAGCCTCTGAAAACAGAACCACGGGGAGCGGAATGCTGAGCCTTGACTTAATGCCCTTTTTAAGGCTTTAAAGAGGGCGCCCTTTGGGGCAGATGAGACACTCATCTCCTCATGCTGGGCCTTCTTCCTCCTCCATTTGTCTTCAGCCTTATAATCTCCATCAAGACCAGGATGCTGATCACTGCCCCGGAGGCAAAGACGATGGTTTGGGGAGAGCTCCAGTGAAATAGTTAGAGATATTTAGAATCCCTGGCCAGAAATTCCTGTGGGTTTGAATTATCCTAAGTGTGTCATTGACAACATTTGCTTCCTTGCCATGACCTTCCTGGAAACGTGGCGTTGCTTTCATCTTTTAATGCCACGTTGCCTTGGGTACAGGAACGTGCGCCCTGCAGTCTACCTGTGCGTGGCATGGAAGAAAGTGAGGGCTTCTCGCGGTCCCGGGCCAGAGCTGAACTGAGGGGCTCCCTGGCGGCCCTCGCTCCACCCTGACAGCCCCGCCCGAGTCTCCTGCCCCTAGCGTCTCATCTCCACGGAGACACCGCGGTCTACCTCTCCCAGGAAGCGGCGCTTGGCACCCACTGGGCGCTACCTCCAGAAGGGACGGCTGTGCTCNAAAAGGAGGCAGGAAGACCACTTGTCCAAATGCTAATGCCAACACTGACAATTCCTCCAATACTGCAATCAATATACATTCATAATGATTGATAGCAGCACAATGGAAAAAGTGAAAAGTATTTCAAAGAATGTAATATAGGCAGTAATAAGTAATGAGAATAAAAGTGCATTTGGAACAGAGTCAAAGGTAAGTTACTAAGTTACTGAATTAAATAAAGTTATCATTAAATAAGATCAAGTGAGGTCCAAAAATTCTTTGAGAAAGCTTCATGGCTGCTAGGAGAACTTTTAAGGAAGTCACAGAGCCTCAATGACAATATAAGATAGCATTAAGCAGAAGGAAGATAAAAACACACGTGCAGAAGTTAGGAAAACGACTTCAGTTCTTGTCCTAGCAATTACTTACTCTTCTTCAGTCAAACACATGTAATACCAAATTCCTTTGCTTAAGTTAGTAGAGCAATGATGATGTGGTGATAGTAATAGCCACTCTCCCATCTTTGTAAAGGGGAAGTGCAAGTAAGTCCATGTGAAGACATTCTAAAAGTCAAGAGTGTCATCTCCTGATTAGAGCCTGGACAGTATTTTTGTATTTTGTTAGTGTTACCTCTATGTCATGCAACTCAACCAATTTATTATGATTAATATATGCATGTGCCCTTGTATCCAGTAATTTTAGTCTAGGAATTTAGCTCACAGAGATATACTTGCTCCTACAGGGAATAGCATATGTACAAAGTTAGTCCCCAAACTATTATGTGTATTAGCAAAGGACTGGAAACAATGGAAATGTCTGTACAGGGGACTGACTAAATAAATTGTGGTAGTCAGTATAGGGGATGCTCTGTGGGTGTAAAGAGAACAGAGACATTTTATGTATTGATATCTAGGAAACACTATATGAAAAAGTTAAATGAAAAAATGTGTATTTTTTTATACAAAAGAAAGGGGCAAAGAGAACATATAACTATTTTCTTATCTACATATATCAATTCTCTGGAAAGATCACAGTATTTTTTTTAACTTACCTGGTTGTGGTAAAGACTCCATATACTACAGGATTTCTTTCATCTCTCGTGGGGAGTAAGTAAATGTCTTCTATTAATGGGAAAAAATAATGATTCACTGTAATTTGTATTTCTCAATATTACGTTTGCTTTTTCCTTAATAATGCAATATTTCTGAGACTCTAAATAGTATGTAAAATTAAGATAACAGTGACAGTCATTACTTTATGACAAAAGAAATTAAGGGGAAAGGTCCAGTTCTCACTAGCTATCTGGCATTGTGTTGAACATTTAACCTCCGAGTTGTTTACTTCAATCACCTGTAAATGGGATGGTTCACTTGATAAGCTCCATGTCTGTTTCCTATTAGGTGTATGTGATTTCATGGAGAATTGAAAGTAAAAATGGGTTATTTTTACCCTCCAGTGTTAAAACAACGTGTTTTCTTGTCACTACACCAGCTTGTTAGTAATTCAATTACCTATTTGTTAACCATGAAAACAGCTGGAGCAGCACATTTTTTGTGCAGTATTACTAGTGTAATTACTTGTTCAACACATATTAAAGCAGTGCAAATAATATCCCTTAAAGTATTATTTAAGAGGTGTGCACAGCATGAGAAATCATCCATGAATACTGAACATAGACTTTAATATTTTAAATGCAATCTGACAAAAAATATTCAATGATATCATTTTTACACTGCATGACAAAACCACAAAAAAAAAATTCAAAAGGTAAAAGCTAATGATACTAACTAACTTTATATCCAACTGACAAATTCCTTAGGAGCGGAGAGGGGAAATGAAAGAGAAGAATCTAATGCTTCTTGGCATATCCTTTTTACTAGAAAGTCAGAAGGGACAGAGTTTACCTGATCTGCAGGGCATCTCCAGCAGAGGGCATCTACAGAATGAGGAGCCCACATTCTTGCTACCTACAGCTGGTGGCTCCTTCCAGATAAAAGACTGCATGAAGAATGGATCGACTGTGGGATCTCAGAGCTTATAAGTGTCCATTTCTGACCACAGTTTAGTTTCCATCATAACTTTGAGGACGCTTACAAAGAAGGGAATTGCCTCATTACGATGTGCACCCATGTTCTTTTGTGTGTGGGAATTTAATAAGTACCACTCTGGCAAGCTGTCCTGGGCTTTATAATCAGGTATTTGGGGCTAAAATCAAATATATGCTAAATTACTTAACTAGGCAGTAAGACTCCTTTTTTTTTTTTAAGAGAAAATAAGCATGTGACTTACGAAGCTCATCAAAATGAGTATCTGCCCCATCGCTTCCAGGAATTGAGCAAATCAGTCTGGCCTTGAGAAAAGTGGTCCATTTGTTTATCAGGCTGCGTTGTCCTCCTACATCATTCTGAAAAAAGCAAAAGAAAAAATAAGATACAGATTTACCAACATGATTTTATCACCAACTAAAACTGGTGGTTACTATAGGTAGTGTCTTATTGATGTCATTGCTTTCTCTCTTTGTAAGCAATTCAAGAGCTTTCCTCCTTGAATTTTCTAAGGAGGAAAAAGGCAGTTTTGTCCTTCAACATTAAATGCTTTTTTCACAGTTAAATGTACAGTGTAAACACCATAGCTCTGCTGAATGAGCAGATGCGTGCAAGCCAACAGTAAATAATACAGGCTTGGAATCAACTCCCATCTCTGCCAATTTTCTCTCTATGACTTACAAAAGGCAATTTAATTCTCCAAGTCTCTGTTTTCTCATTGACAAAATATGATAAATGCCTTGAGATATCATTATTTTGATGATTAAATGGAAAAAATTTTGTCAAGTGCTTAGCAAAGGCCAGACAACTTGTATTCAATAACTGTTAGCACTGATATGTACATTAGTCATATGATTTAGATGAATTATTTGCATCCTTTAGAAATATGCTTTGGTATGACCTAAAAATAGCCTTTTCCAAATTTAGTACTCTACTAATTAAATGCAAGACAACATAACATACATATAATAGCATACATATAAAGCAATCTTGTTTTAAATACTAATTGATGTTTTTCCAGACTATTTTATTCTGAAATATTTCATTAACCATGTTCTTCAGTGGTAGGTGAGTGAAATGGGGAAGGGGGTCAAAAGGTACCAACTTCCAGTTATAAAATAAGACATGAAGATATACCATACAGCATGGTGAGTATAAATAATTCTATATTTTATATTTGGAAGTTGATAAGAGTAAAAAACATTGTAACTATACATGATAATCCTTTTACAGTATATACAAATATGAAATCATTATGTTATATACCTGTGACTAATGTTGTATGCCAATTATACCTCAGTAAAAAAATTGAAAAAATATATTCTTTAGACATTTAGCAAGATGTAGGAATTTAAATCAATTAGGGAGAATAAACAGGGTTATGCTGTTCAATAATTCACCATAAAAGATATTTTTCTTATTTTTAATTTAATATGTCCCTGTGAACACTAAATCAATACGATTTTTTATTTAGCTCAAATAAATCTGCTATGCTTATATAAATAAATAAGATTTTCATGGTATAAATGCATTCAGTACTTAATTGTGACTTTCAAAAATTATGAAGCAATGATTTCCATTACTATATTTCCATGTAAAGATAAATTATATTAAAAAATTGTCCTTTATGCTATGTTACTATGAAGTTAGTAAATAGTTCACTATCAAATTTCAGGTCTGAATAGCTAGAACTAATTTCTCTGTGGTTCTTTAATCTCTGAAAATTAATTTAGAGAAAAGCATCTAAATAACAACTCCAAACAGGAGAATTCAAAGTCATACACAATAAATAGTTGCTGTTTTTGAAGAAAGAAAAGGAGAGGAGGAGAGAAAAGGGAGGGCAGGAGAAAGAGATCACTTTGAGTTTTAACACGGGTAATATGGAAATCTAGATTCTCAGATGACGTCCTAATAGACCAGAGCAAATCTCAGAAGGCTAAAGGATCTGTGGCAGAGCTAACCGGGCAAGCAAGGTCCCTGAGACTGGAGACCAGAGCTGTCGTTATAATCAACACCAAGGGTGTGCTGTGACACCCAGAGTGAGTGAATGGTGCTTCACATCCATCTCTGCTAAACAGCAGAAGTAGTTCAAGTATAGCTCCATATAGATGAGTAATTATTATTTGCTTGAACTTTTAACAAACTACATAAAAAATAATTTAAAATTTTAAATACATTCAAAATCAATAAGCAGTATAATCTCAAGTTTGCATTTAATGAACAAAATGTCACACCTCACAGCTTACATTGTCTCAATGTTATAAGTTTTAAATAACTCCAAGTGAGTGTGAATCTACCCTTTCCTTTTTATTTTTGGCCTCATGATGAAACTTATGGCATCTTAGGTCCCTGACCAGGGATCAAACCTGTGCCAACAGCAGTGGAAGTGTGGAGTCTTAACCACTGGACCACCAGGGCATTCCCTCAGTGTGAGCTTATCCTTGAAATGTGTGTAGCTGAGTTCATGTGTGTTGGGTGCTGATTATACATATACATGTAAATATACATAACAGAAACACAATGGCTACCACAGCAATTGTTTAGAACTTGGACAAACAAAAGATTTTTCTGGCAGTAATATTCTGCCACTGACACTGAATAGAGCTATTAACACATGGCAATAATAAAAAGCAAAATAACTTCTAGTTGATTTTTCTGAGAGTTTTAAATTCTAATTAGAAAATGTATTCTTATTCTTTTATCCAGCATCTACTCCAAATATACCACTAATACCCTGACTGTCAGGTTTTTATTAAAATATATTGAATAATTAGTGAATAAAAATACAAGATAAAATTGACAGAAGTCTTTAGAAAAAGTACAGATAAAAATAGAGATACATGCCAAAAAATCTGAGCCTTCTCTGAAATTTGTTAGGAAAACGAGGACAGAACTACTAAGATTTAATATTGTCTAAGATTACAGGTGGATTCACACATTCAAACATTGGTTCAGAAATATTCTAGATACTGGAAACGAGGGGCAAAGAACAACTGGGGAAACAGAGATCAGTAAGGTGAACGAGGACAAATATGGTTTAGATGAAGACTGGGATAAACTGAAATAGAGGAAAATATTACAAAGTAAACTGGGGTAAGGTCAAGGAAGGCTTTGATACCAGACCAAAGTGTCTGTGTATAATTTAGTACATAATGAAGAATTACTAAAAGATTTAATAATTAGCAAAGAAGTGAAAGAAAATGAATACATATTTTATATAATAACCCTCTAGAAGTAAACATGACTGTAATTGCTCTTAAATTTATATTTTGTATATTGTGCCTCTATTACTTGAACTGTTGTTGTTTAGTTGCTAAGTTGTATCTAATTCTTTGCGACCTCGTGGACTGTAGCCCACTAGGCTCCTTTGTCCATGAGATTTCCCAGGCAAGAATACTGGAGTGGGTTACCATTTCCTTCTCCAGGGGATCTTTCTGACACAGGGATCGAACCCACATCTATTATTTGAGTATCACTGCTCAATAATAAAAATATTTCAGCTAGCTATTAAATGATTTCCAATGTCTGCAGATACAAAGGCAAATTTTCCTAGACATAGTTTTTACTTATACTGCTAATATCCTCATATCACTTAATATAAACCCAGATGTTAATACTAATGCTTCATGTCCGACTCCCAGTGACCCCATGGACTGTAGCCCACCAGGCTCCTCCGTCCATGGGATTTTCCAGGCAAGAGTACTGGAGTGGGGTGCCATTGCCTTCTCCATAATATTAATGCTTCCTCCTAAGGTAATAATGAATTCTGTATAATGCACAGTATACTGCCTGTGAGAAAAAAAATATGTTATCTGTATTATTCTGAATGATATTGACTCAACGTGCACGAAGAAACAGATCGACTATCATAACTACAATACTAGGGATCATGTTTGGATCACTGCTTTACCCCTAGCAGTTATCCAAATGATTTCTCTAAGTGAATAAGCAGATAGTATCAAGTATTTGCTCCATGACATTACTTTAACACCGTACACATTACTATGTCATCGTAACAATGAGCAATCACATTCTCTTTTCAACATTCTATGAGATAAAAGTGAAAAGAAATGGCTCATTTTCAAACACTGCCCCCTTTATATTTGCAGTTATCACCCATATTTTAAGACAAACCATCAAAAACTCTACCTATTCACTTAGCTCCAAATTTGTTGAAAAGAAAAGAGATTTATACTGTACCTGAATTTTTTTTTTCAATCTGACAAATAGAAACTGCAGTACTTTGAGCAAAAGAATATTTAAAGTTTCTTGCCTACCAATTGAGCTGCCATGCATGGCCTCTCAAGGAATAAAAAGATAAAAACAAACACAAAAATCCAGGTCAAAGATGAAAGCCACCTGCTGTCAACGGGAAAACAAGTATAGTTTCTAGGATAATAGCTCTCAGGAATGGATTATAAGCATTTAATGACTAGATAGTAACTCTTACAGACATCCAGAAGCATGACCTGGGATGGCAAAGTTCAGTTCACAAGGAGTTGTATTTCTCCTGCAGAGAAGTGTCAGTTGACTGATTTTGTGGGCCAGCTTTCAGTCTCTGGATTTGTTTGCAAATCCACAAAATCCCCCCTGAGAACTTTAAGTCCAGAGGAGGGCTGAAAGGGAAGTAACCACTTTTGTACTAAACTGTCACCTCCTTGCTTATATTTGTGAGGTTCTAAAGAACACAACTATCTCACTAACACTGTAGCTTTATTATTGAGATGTCAAAATCAGCAGTTTTTAGTCATTGGTAAGTTCTGTGTGTTTCCACTCCACAGCTACTTTGTGGTCAGACTGCCAAGAGCCTTGCCATCCTCTCCACAAAGATGCAGATGAAAGTAGCAATGAAATTAAATGTAAACAAGCCCAACCACATGTGTACAATGTGGGTAGTGAGTGTAGAAGGTGCCTGTTTTTTCATTCTCTATAGTTTTTTTTACATGTTTGCCATATTTCTTAATTTTAAAGTGATTAATGATAATCAAAAATTTTTTTAATGAAAAACAATTCACAATCTTTGTGCAGTTTAAAATAGAGTATCTCTGAATCATTTGATTGGGTGATAGCTGCATATTATAAAATACTATGATCTTCTAATCCTGGAATCTCCTAATTGGGAGATCAGCTAGGAGGTAGGTTAAGAGTGATTCCATTTTCCTTCTTCTGTCACAGCAAACTCAAGTCCTTATAAATCTTACATGGACACATAGAGTAGCTACAAGCTGTCACACATGAAATTTTATTGAGTGTATCTTTTGACCTTTAGGTCACTATGCTGGGTTCATCTGTTAAACATGATTTTATCTCTGTATAACATCCTCTCCAAGGATCTCTCAACACTTTATAAATATTGTCATGTTCACCTTTATACTGAGAAACAGAAGCTCTTAGTGTATTAACTGCTGTTCAGCTCCTATGCTCTTAAATCTTCAAGATTCTGTAAGTCAATGAAATCTTCAAGACATTTGTGAACACTGAACACAGTGTATTCAATTAAAATACAGATCTGCATTCAGAAATCTGTAACCATATTAATTAGTTAAATTTGAAGGACACCAGATTTTTCAAATAAATAAACATCTTAAACACTTAAGAAAAAGAGTTTGATGGTTAAGTCAGAGGTTATAAATTCTCCTTTGCTTAAAAGTTATTTTGCCTAATGGAACTCTCCTGCTTCTTTGTGCAGACAAGAGAATGCCATTCCCTGAAGCACTTTAAAAACCATAATCTATGCACGTTTGTGAACCCCTCTCCACCATTCTAGCTGTCAATAGCATTTATACTCAGAGATTTTATCTTAAACACTACCCACTTTCTTCTGAAGTATGATCTAAATATTAAAATACAAAACATTTGTTTTTCTATAACTGACACTATCACATTGAGACATACAGGCTTTCTATTGATCCTTTTTACAAATTCAAAAATATTTAGGCAAGTTAATATTTCTGTGTCTTTAATGCCTGTTGAATGATATTTTAAAACATCCTCATATTCTGTACCTGATTTGTCGTTTATAATAACTGCTGTACCTTGCAGGTTTTAAATAATCTTGTGTTGAGATATAGCTTCAAAACACCCATTTGCACCAGAAAATTCTGGAGATAAAATCATAGTAACTAACATTTCAGAGCAATTCTTTAATGTATTTCTCCCTGGGTGTCTTACTCTTCACTGAATTATTCTAGGGACAAAATTTAGAAACTCTGTAAACTTAATATAAATGATCTATATAGGCTATATATGTCAATAATGATAGTTCAGTTCAGTTCACTTCAGTCGCTCAGTTGTGTTTAACTCATTGCGACCCCATGAATTGGAGCACGCAAGGCCTCCCTGTCCATCACAAACTCCTGGAGCTCACTCAGACTCACGTCCATGGAGTCCGTGATGCCATTCAGCCAACTTATCCTCTATCGTCCCCTTCTCCTCCTGCCCCCAATCCCTCCCAGCATCAGAGTCTCTTCCAAGGAGTCAACTCTTCGCATGAGGTGGCCAAAGTACTGGAGTTTCAGCTTTAGCATCATTCCTTCCAAAGAAATCCCAGGGNGCTGGGAGGGATTGGGGGCAGGAGGAGAAGGGGACGACCGAGGATGAGATGGCTGGATGGCATCATGGACGTGATGGACGTGAGTCTGAGTGAACTCCAGGAGATGGTGATGAACAGGGAGGCCTGGCGTGCTGCAATTCATGGGGTCGCAAAGAGTCGGTCACTGACTGAGCAACTGAACTGAACTGAACTTACTGTCCTGAGGCTGTCATTGATCAACAGCAACCTACGAAATTATCTTCTAGGTGAGTTTCTTTATTATTTAGCGAATCTCTCATTCCTATTTCTTGTCTAAAATTTGCATTGTTTAAATTGTTCACACAATTTTCACCAGTAGGTATTAGTTGCTCAGTCAAGTTTGACTCTTTGTGACCCCATGGACTGTACTCCATCAGGCTCCTCTGTCTATGAGATTTTCCAGGCAAGAATATTGGAGCAGGTTGCCATTCCCTTCTCCAGGGGAACTTCCCAACCCAAGGATTGAACCCAGGTCTACTGCATTGCAGGTAGATTCTTTACCATTTGAGCCACCAGGAGATGTCTGCAAATTCTTTGCCTCTATGCAGAAATAAGATCCACCCTCAAAGCACAGTTATTGCTAAAAATGATGGGAAAGTAATACTAGTAATTTTAACATTTAAAATGAGTAAAATACCATCTCTTCTCAGTAACTAATCTACCTCTCACCTCATTAAACCCCCACATTATACACACACTATCTTACACTCCTAAGCAGTTAATTGATCTGACTCCAAAAGTGTATACATATGACGTGTGTGCATACATGATTTTTGACATGTAACTTAAGACAGTATGATCATGTACTCACATTATTTACATGTCAATCTCTTAGATGGTTAACTGCTTGAACACTGTATAAGTAGCCCTTGTTTTCTAGTACTTTCCTCTGTATCTGTCACATCCAAGTTCATGTGATCGCATTCAAGCCTTTCATTTGTGTGGTAAATCAGTCAGGGAAGAATTGACTGTCCTCATTATCTAGGCTAAGAAACTGAGCTAGAAAAAAAGTACAGCAGAGACGTAAGCCTAGATTTCACTTTAAATTGGGCAAATGATTTGTATCATTTGGGCAAAAGTTACTGATCATATTCTTACTGCCAAAACTAGTGCCTGAATTTTAGTAATAATTATACGTGACAATGTCAGACATGTCGGTATCTGATATTATTGACAACTCCTTTCTTCTTCAAACAGTTTCTATCCCTGACTTGTGACAACATTCTTGTCCAGTTCTCTATCTGCTCTCAAGCTATTTCTTCTCAATGCCTTTGTGGACATTTCACTCTGCTCTTTTTCAAATGTTATTGTCCCTCAGGATTTTGTCCTTGCCCTTTGATCTTGCTGGGCAATTTCAGACATTTCCATGACTTCAAGAACTACCAATACACTGGTGATTTCCACATTCATGAATCTAGACATTACTGAGTCTCAGGTTTTAAATTTTCAACTGGTTATTATGGCAGCATAGCTGACAACATCAAGTTCAATATGGTCCAATATAAAATTTATGCACATAAACTTTTCTTGGTATTTCTTATCTTAAATATCAGAATGTATCTCTTTGTGCATTTTCCTAATATGTGCCTTATGTTCTGGAAACCACAATTACTAAGAATATAGGAGTCTCTTGTCTACACGACTAGTATCAAGGTCTCTGGAACAGCAGTAAGGGAGAATTAAAATGCATGGAGGATCTAGTAAGACAGGAAGTTATTGCAGCCTTTCATGTAACATTATGGAGTCAATACCTGCAGTATCAGTCAATTCTAATTGTGGTCGGGGAAATAAGACTTCTGAAGACGGGTGAAATTTTATACATGGTTTAAAAGAAAATGACCACTATCCTGCTAATTTTCAATGCATCTGTTTTGCTCCAATCACAGTAAACCTTTTTATTCTTAAGTGTTTTTTCCCACCTCTGAGATTTCACATGCGCTTTTCCTTCTGCCTGTGATGTTCTTCATCATCCCTATCACCTTTGCCCTGCAACTTCCTAATTATTTTTATCATCTGATTCAAAAGTAAATTTCTCAGAAAGACCCTCCATTCCAATCTTAAGTTTACTTATTTTTCCAATTGCACCCTGTGATTTTTCCATTATAGTATTTATCACACCTTCCAATTATGTGTTAATCTATGTGCTTTCTTGTTTCATTCAGATGTCATGCACTAGGTTATAAGCTCAGTGAGCCCAAGTGTGATTCTTTTTAAAACTTCTATTATTTGGGAGAATGGCATTAAAGCATGTATACTATCATGTAAGAAACGAGGCGCTGGTCTATGTTCGATACAGGATGCAGGATGCTTGGGGCTGGTGCACGGGGATGATCCAGAGAGACGTTGTGGGGTGGGAGGTGGGAGGGGGATTCAGGATTGGGAGCTGGTGTACACTTGTGGTGGATTCATGTTGATGTATGGCAAAGCCAATAGAGTATTGTAAAGTAAAATAAAGTAAAAAAAAAAAAAAGTTCAGAGGGTTAATTGACTGATTCTTTTGTGCCTTAAGAATGAATGTCAGGAGTTAGACCTGTATAGAATAAATATTCATATCTAGTTCTAAAAAAAAAAAAAAAAAACTTCTATCAAACTGTTGCTTAGAAATGCCATGTAGAGGGCTGGTTACCAATAAATGTGTTAAGTAAATGAATGTTTTGATAGTCTATATTTATATTGTAGCCACTAGCCATACAAGGCTATTTAAATTACAATTTATTAAAATTAAATAATACCAAAAATTAAGTCCCTTAGCTATATTAGTCATATTAGGCATATGTGATCACTAATAGCCACATGCCTACTATGCTGTAAGGTTTAGATACAGAACATTCCCATCATTGCAGAAAGTTCTATTGGACAATCCTTTTCTACACCAGGCAATTAATAAAAGAGTTTTAGTAAATTTAGGACCTTTTAGAAATTAACATACATTCTATTTTAAAAATATCTCTTGAACTTACCCATATCTCTTCATTCCTTCTTTCTTTGGGAAACTACCTAACAGGTCTCTCATTCACAAACATTTCTCAATGCAGATGCATTCCTCAAAGAACTGCTAAATACCTAGAGGTCACTTCTCTTCCTAAAAACATTTATAACTTCTCATTGTCTGAATCATAGAATTGAAACTCCTTAATATGAAAATAATACTGTTTATCTTCCAATTAACCACAGTTTAAGAGATAACATTGCTCCCCACCATCTCTCAATTTCCACTGACAACAAGCTATCACTGTTCTGTAAACAAAATGTATTTTGTCACAAGGCTGTCTGAAATGCCTGTCCTCCTTTCCTGCCCTTGGTGTAGCCTTTCTACTTCTCAATTATTAGGCTTCATGGAGTGCATAGAGTTCTCAGTCTGACCTTGATCACATTACACTGTGATTATTTGTTTGTATCTCGATTACCCTCACCTGTATGGTAAGGTGTTAAATAAGATAGACAGTAATTTACTTACCACCCAGCATCTAGTGTACTGCAGTTTGCACAGAACTTATGTTTTGTTGTTGAAATAATGAAATGATAAAATAATAAAGGAATGGGTTACAAAAAGATTCACCCTTATCATGTAAACAGTCCTTTGTTCATTTTTGTGTAATTTTTGCCTATTTCCAAAACCTCCTCCCTGCCAATCACAATATACCACTCAATTAGTTAAGTTGCTTAGTCATGTCCGACTCTTTGTGACCCCATGAACTGCAGCACGCCAGGCCTCCCTGTCCATCACCAACTCCCGGAGTCTACCCAAACTCATGTCCATTGAGTCGGTGATACCATCCAACCATCTCATCCTCTGTTGTCTCCTTCTCCTCCAGCCCTCAATCTTTCCTGGCATCAGGGTCTTTTCAAATGAGTCAGCTCTTTGCCTCAAGTGGCCAAAGTATTGGAATATCAGTTTCAAATCAATCCTTCCAATGAACACTCAAAACTGATCTCCTTTAGGATGGACTGTTGGAGCTCCTTGCAGTCCAAGGGACTCTCAAGAGTCTTCTCCAACACTACAGTTCAAAAGCATCAATTATTTTGCACTCAGCTTTCCTTATAGTCCACCTCTCACATCCATACATGACTACTGGAAAAACTATAGCCTTGACTAGAAGAACTTTTGTTGACAAAGTAATGTCTCTGCTTTTTAATATGCTGTCTAGTTTGGTCAAAACTCCTTCCAAGGAGTAAGCGTCTTTTAATTTCATGGCTGCAGTCCCCATCTGCAGTGATTTTGGAGCCTCAAAAAATAAAGTCTGATACTGTTTCCACTGTTTACCCATCTATTTCCCATGAAATGATGGGGCTGGATGCCATGATCTTAGTTTTCTGAATGTTGAGCATTAAGCCAACTTTTTCACTTGCTTTCACTTTCATGAAGAGGCTCTTTAGTGCTTCACTTTCTGCCATTAGGGTGGTGTCATCTGCATATCTGATATTTCTCCCAGCAATCTTGATTCTAGTTTGTGCTTCATCCAGCCCAGCTTTTCTCATGATGTACCCTGCATATAAGTTAATTAAGCAGGGTGACAACATACAGCCTTGACGCACTCCTCTTCCTATTTGGAACCAGTCTGTTGTTCCATGTCCAGTTCGAACTGTTGCTTCCTGACCTGCATATAGGTTTCTCAAGAGGCAGGTCAGGTGGTCTGGCATTCCCATCTCTTTCAGAATTTTCCAGTTTATTGTGATCCACACAGTCAAAGGCTTTGGCATAGTAAATAAAGCAGAAATAGATATTTTTCTGGAACTCTCTTGCTTTTTCAATGATCCAGCAGGTGTTGGCAATTTGATATCTGGTCCCTCTACCACTCAGTCTAATAGTAATTCCTTTGTCAGGTCAATAAAACAACTTTTACTTTAGTAGCTGTAGAGGTAAGGAGCTCTTAAAATGTCAACAGTTTTTCACTGGGTTGAAGGTTCTCAGGTAAAACTGAAAATGAAAGTCTCTCAGTCATGTCTGACTCTTTGTGACCTGTATAGTCCACGGAATTATCTAGGCCAGAATATTGGAGTGGGTAGCCATTCCCTTTTTCAGGGAAATCTTCCCAACCCAGGGATTGAACCCAGGTTCCCTGCATTGTGGGCAGATTCTTTACCACCTGAGCCACCAGGGAAGCCCAAGAATACTGGAGTGGGTAGTCTATCCCTTCTCCAGCAGATCTTTCCAACCCAGGAATTGAACTGGGATCTCCTGCATTGCAGGCAGATTCTTGACCAGCTGAGTTACCAAGGAAGCCTCCCCAAAAGAAAACAAAACAATAACAACAAGAACAACAAAATCTTAGTAGTTCCTAAAAAATATCCTTGTAGAATAAGGATATCCTGGTGGAACAAATAATATAAAGGAAAAGCTTTTTACTCAGGAAAAGCTCATGTTACTGAAAAGCTTTGTAAATTCAGTACACTGGATACAGTTAGTCTTAACTCTCTCTAGCATGCTCTCTTCCTTCCTAGATCTTTGTTAACTGAACATCATTTTGTTTCACAGCATAGACATACATTATGTTAGTATTTGGATTAAAAAAAATGAAACAGAGAAATAAATATATTCCCAAAAGTGTCACAAAAATATTTTGTATGTGAAAATAATGTATAACAGCAACCATGATGATGCTCAATAACTATTTTTTTAAATTAAACTTATTATTCTTTTCAGGACTTATTTTTTAAGATTTCAAATCATTTTTAATCTTGTCAGTGAAATCTTAGGAGTGCTCACTTTTTACTAAGGTAATCCTAAATTATTAGATAAGTTAGAAACTTGGACAGGGCAGGAAAGAAATTAAGAAATTACAAAGATGCATTTAGAACCAAAGATTGTAAACACTGACCAGTGGATCATATGTGTAGCAGGAAATTCTGAAGAAGGTGCTAACTGAAGACAGGGATTCAGTAAAGAGATGTAGCAATTTAAAAATAACCTCTATTTCATTTTTTTGAAGGAAAGTCATCCATCATATGTTCTTATTTGATCTCACAATTTGTTAGCTTTTTTATCCAAACATAATAGCATGGCAAAATCTTGCTGTGTGGTCTCAGAAGTTCTTTGTGATGGAAAGGCTCATATTTCAGTCTCTGTTTTTTCAGTTCTATAGGAGTTTGTTCATAAATAAAATGACCCATGCTGATACTTAAAATCTAGATTATATTTTTATAATACAAATGTATAAATGGGGCAACCTGTGTATTTCTCTACCTCTAAAGTTAACTTTCAGTATATTTAATATGAGGGTAAAAACATGACTTTGTTATAAACAAATTTCTATCAAATAGAATCGACCTATAAGAAATAAGTATTGGACTGGTTCACAAAGCTAATGCTTGTTATATGTATTCATCACAAAGTGACTCTTAAAATACATCTAACTGTTGTAAATCTCTCATGACATACTTATCATAGTTCATGTATACAAATGATGTCCATCCACAGCCCAGCCTCTGGGCTGGGGTACTGTTGTGCTAAGGCATGCTTCAGTACACTCACATACTACGACTACTCCAAGCAATGGCCATTCATCTCCAGGAGAGAGACTTCAAGAGAAATGACTGTGAATTCTTAAGACTCTGAAAGAATGAGGATGCTTTTCAGAGACTGTCCCCTGGGGGTGAAGGGATCAATGGGAGACAGCATTACTGGCTAGGACACTAGATAAAGAATGATCTGCCCTCACAAGTTTGGCCTCTTTCAAAAACAGTGTTTTCATTAGCACTCTTAAGGGCAATGAAGGTTTGTATTTCTGTGCCTGGAAGTGTTCAAAAGCCTGAGGGCACAGGTTGGGAAAAAAAGTGATAGGCTCAGATGGAAGAAAATGAAAAGTTTGTACAAGACCAAAGAAACCTTCCCACTGAGAGTATATATTAAGTTAACACCTCTTCCTCTTTATAACTGAGTTAATGCCGAAGGTGTCTGGATATTTAAGAAAAGTGATTTTAGTGAAGATAAATCCACACTAACGAAAGAATATGCTGTTAAGTATGATCGCAGTAGTATTTTTATTCTATAAAGCTTGTATTTATTTACATGACAGCTTTGATGGCACAAAATGGAAGTGTTTCATAGAGTTTCTGTTTTCTTATAATTTCCACAAAATGGTAGTATTAAAAACTTCAGTTTTCTTCAAAATAAATGTTTTGCTCTTTGGTTTATTTGTGTTTCCTTCTTATCATGTTTTTCTCTCAGAACCTAATCTAGATTAATGCTCTAGAAAATAAACAGTAAGATTATAACTACATTTTCAACTTATTATGCAAAAATATATAATTTTACATGTGATGTGTTTTGATTAAAAAATATGGGATATGATTCTGCTAGTGATGCTGCTACTTTCTATTTCAAATAAGATTATTTAATGTACAAAACATTTTAATGTCCAGGGATCAGGACAATGCAGTGGTCTTACTGGGAATAGTGATAACTGGCAGAGGTATAGCCCACCAATAAAAGAAGCAAACTGCCAAGTAGAGCTAACTCAAACCTGCAAACAGCTCAGGAATTGGAAAAAATAATTTTTAACATTGAAAAGTTTTTAATTCTTTTCCCTTTTGGATCTCAAAAATTATATGTATAGGATAACATGAATTTACTCTGCCATTTATGAATAATGGGATTAACTTCAAAATTACATGGTTAATTATTCATACATATATACATATGCCTAAAGTAAAATAAATATATCATACCTTACAAACTCTTCCAACTCGAGAAATGATGGTCTTATCAGAAGTACTCCCTTCTTGAGATGATTCACGAAAAAAGAAATATATTTTATCATCATCCGGATTATAGGTGTCTGGGATGGGGAAAGTTCCAATAAATTTTGCTCCTGTTTGGAAGAAAAGAAGCTCTACATTAAAATACTTAAATAATTCAGCCACAATAATATTGGTATCTTTTGTATGTAAGACAATTAGCAGCAGAATAAAAAACAAGAATGAAATGTGGAAGTGAGGCATATACACAAATAAACATGACACAAAGTAGGAACAAGTATTAGCACAAAGAAGTCTTGAACAAGTTCTTTAGGACTCCAGAGACCAGGTGAGAACATGACAGGTTGAGATTCATAATTATCTCAATTCAACTGAATTATACATAAAGTCCTTTTTTCAAATCTAGAGAGTCAATGATTTTATACTTTCCTTGTTTATGATTGGCCTTTTATATTTTTCTTTTTTATGATTGGTTTTTTAACCAGTTTCCATTATGAAGAGCTTAGGAAAAGCTATAAACATATCTCAGGTTTTGATATATTATGATGTTATTTGCTGTAGTTTGTGTAACTGCCACCAACCAGTAAAATGCTTGGGTTGACTTCAGTGTTGGCTCTGAGGACACACTTTCCAAGTTTATATCCTGTCTCTCCCACTTACTGGAAAGGTGACAGTACACAATAAATTTTTTACTTCTTTATTTCTCAATTTTCTCATACCTAATATGAGGTTACCAATATCATCATATCTAGGGTCACTAATATGATAATCAAGTAAATTAATACATGTAAAACATTTACTATCCAGTAATGTCTGACACATGGTAAGGATTTAATAAATGTTATTCATTATTAAAATGACTGGGATGATAATAATAATGATTATTAGGGCCACAAACAAAAGAATGATGGAAAATTGAGCATATTCACACAATTGTTATCAATATTATAACATATAGTTATTAAAAATGAAGCAGTTCTAAATGTACTGGCAGGGAAATTGTCCATGATGCATATCAAAAAAAAAAAAAAAAGGCAATACAATTAACTCCTTTGCAGTTGCATTAGTGACAAGTCAATTTGGGTTACAAATGCCTTGTTTAAAAAGTACTTGGCCTTTTAAGTCTTAATTTTATATAAATTTTTTTATATGGTTAACATACAGCTCTGGGAGTAACAGATCTGTAATTGGATGATACTAGTTCAGAAATAAACATTTTGATTAATAAAAGTCATTCAATTAAAGCAAAGACAAAAACTGGTTAATGAGGAATAAAGGAAGTAGAATATACAAGATGCCTGAAAGAAAGCAATGAGCACTCTTTAGGAAGTAGAAGCAGGAATGAGAGAAAACAGTTTCCCAAAAAATAAATATAATAAGTAGGAGGTGAAAAAGTAACACTCCCTTTGTTTTGATCAGGGCCCTGATTGCTGGGAAGCCCACGGTATTTAAAAACCATGCCCCTGCAAATATAGAACATTTGATCAATAGCCCAGCAAACAAGACTTCACAAAAGACTCCTTCAACAGACAAAAGTTAAAGTTTGATTCTAAGTGATGAGTAGTTCAGTCTTTATCATCCCTCTCTGGGTCAACCCTGTATCTCCCATCCAGTCTCTTCTCTGCTTAAATGTGAAACCTTAAGAGGAAAAGAGGTGGGTGGGTGGGAAGCATGTGCATGAACTTTCTCCCTTTTATTCTTTGTCATTTCCCTGTTCTTTCCTTGGAACTTAGAACTCCAGTGGACTTTTATGTTCTCAATAATCTCACTTTGATATGGTTCTAAATTACACAAAAAACTTTTTAGAAAATCATGTAGCATTTTAAAAACCTTCTTTTTTAATTAATCTTAAGTTAGTAAGTTCCATTAACAATTCTACTAAAGGCTTTTTGCTTTTCCCTCCAGCCCTGCTTTTAAATTGTTGATACATCACAAATAGTTTTGAATATCTGAGCAAAGTTAAAAATCTTTTGTAGTCACAAATTAATTTTTTATTTAAATATATCATGTTTTCTTTAAAAAAATTCTCTGTGGAAACAAAATTTCTTATAAATATAGCATTAGGATTTCGGCATATTCATGAAAAGTAACAATATATTTGATTACTACTATATGTAAATGCACTTAAAACAAGAAAAACTTCTAGGATCAAAGAACACAAAATGAGCAAGAATTGAATCTTTGCTTCAGTTACAATCTGGATAAAGAAAATACTGACATAAGGCCAAGATATGGCTAAGAAGGCCCAGTCTTGATGTTCCCAATGACTTGAAAAGAGATTGCAACAATGAGTAGAGAAAAGGACAACCAATTGGGTTTCCACAGGCACAGATCAGGTATTGATAATAATATATAGCACCTTTTTGAATTTACAGGTGCCCCAATTCAATGTGACTGACCTGGATACAAATCTCCTGCTGCACTGGCATTTATATTTTTAAAATATATAAATAAAATAAATAAAACCCCATTGGTGATTTTCACAATCCTTGTTTAAGAGTCACTGCCATAGATTACCATTTCATATACAGGAAAAGAACATAGACAGGACTCATTAACCCTAGGTCAGTCATGCAGATGCATGGATGGACAGAAGGAATGAAGACTTTAATACAAAGTATTCATAATTAGACTGGGACAAAAAAGGAATATAATGGAAACTATACAGAAAGATGATCTCCCCAGGTTGGTAGGTGCCCAATATGCTACTGGAGATTAGTGGAGAAATAACTTCAGAAAGAATGAAGTGATGGAGCCAAAGCAAAAACAGCACCCAGTTGTGGATGTGACTGGTGATAGAAGCAAAGTCCAATGCTGTAAAGAGCAATATTGCGTAGGAACCTAGAATGTGAGGTCCATGAATCAAGGCAAATTGGAAGTGGTCAAACAGGAGATGGCAAGAGTAAATGTCGATATTTTAGGAATCAGCAAACTAAAATGGATTGGAATGGGTGAATTTAATTCAGGTGACCATTATATCTACTACTATGGACAAGAATCTCTTAGAAGAAATGGAGTAGCCACCATAGTCACAAAAGACGCCAAAATGCAGTACTTGGATGCAATCTAAAAAATGACAGAATGATCTCTGTTTGTTTCCAAGGCAAACCATTTGATATCATGGTAATCGAAGTCTATGCAACAACCAGTAATGCTGAAGAAGCTAAAACGGTTCTGTGAAGACCTATAAGATCTTTTAGAACTAACACCCAAAAACGATGTCATTTTCATAAAGGGGACTGGAATGCAAAAGTAGGAAGTCAAGAAACCCCTGGAGTAACAGGCAACTTTGGCCTTGGAGTAGAGAATGAAACAGGGCAAAGGCTGATAAAGTTTTGCCAAGAGAATGCACAGGTCATAGCAAACACCATCTTCAAACAACACAAGAGAAGACTTTACAAATGGACATCACCAGAAAGATGGTCAATGCCGAAATCAGACTGATGATAGTCTTTACAGTCAAAGATGGAGAAGTTCTATAGTTAGCAAAAACAAGACCAGAAGCTGACTGTGGCTCAGATCATGAACTCCTTATTGCCAAATTCAGAGTTAAATTGAAGAAAATAGGGAAAACCACTAGACCATTCAGGTATGACCAAAATCAAATCCCTTAGGATTATACAGTGGAAGTGACAAATAGATTTAAGGATTAGATCTGATAGACAGAATGCCTGAAGAACTATGGATGAAGGCTTGNGTTAAATTGAAGAAAATAGGGAAAACCACTAGACCATTCAGGTATGACCAAAATCAAATCCCTTAGGATTATACAGTGGAAGTGACAAATAGATTTAAGGATTAGATCTGATAGACAGAATGCCTGAAGAACTATGGATGAAGGCTTGTGACATTATACAGGAGACAGGGATAAAGACCATCCCCAAGAAAAATAAATGCAAAAAAGCAAAATGGCTGTCTGAAGAGGCCTTACAAATAGCTGTGATAAGGAATGCAGAGTTCCAAAGAAGAGAAAGAGAGATAAGAAAGTCTTCCTCAGTGATCAGTGCAAAGAAATAAAGGAAAACAAAAAGAATGGGAAAGACTAGAGATCTCTTCAAGAAAATTAGAGATACCAAGGGAACATTTCATGCAAAGATGGGCTCAACAAAGGACAGAAATGGTATGGATCTAACAGAAGCAGAAGATATTAAGAAGAGGTGGCAGGAATACACAGAATTATACAAAAAAGATCATAACCAAAGATAATCATGATGCTATGATCACTTACCTAGAGACAGACATCCTGGAATGCAAAGTCAAGTGGGCCTTAGGAAGCATCACTATGAACAAAGCTAGTGGAGGTGATGGAATTCCAGGTGAGTTATTTCAAATCCTAAAAGACAATGCTGTGAAAGTGCTGCACTCAACATGCCAGCAAATTTGGAAAACTCAGCAGTGGCCACAGGACTGGAAAAGTTCGGTTTTCATTCCAATCCCAAAGAACGGTAATGCCAAAGAATGCTCAAACTACCACATAAGTGCACTCATCTTACATGCTAGTAAAGTAATGCTCTGATTCTCCAAGCCAGGCTTCAACAGCGTGTGAACTGTGAACTTCCAGATCTTCAAGGTGGATTTAGAAAAGGTAGAGGAATGAGAGATCAAATTGCCAACAGTCATTGGATTATCGAAAAAGCAAGAGAGTTCCAGAAAAACATCTATTTCTTCTTTATTGACTATGCCAAAGCCTTTGACTCTGTGGAACACAACAAACTGTGNTACAAAAGGTAGAGGAATGAGAGATCAAATTGCCAACAGTCATTGGATTATCGAAAAAGCAAGAGAGTTCCAGAAAAACATCTATTTCTTCTTTATTGACTATGCCAAAGCCTTTGACTCTGTGGAACACAACAAACTGTGGAAAATTCTGAAAGGGATGGGAATACCAGGCCATCTCACCTGCCTCTTTAGAAATCTGTATGTAGGTCAGAAAGCAACAGTTAGAACTGGACATGGAAGAACAGACTGGTTCCAAATAGAGAAAGGAATACATCAAGGCTGTATATTGTTACCCTGCTTATTTAACTTGAGTACATCATGAGAAATGCTGGACTGGATGAAGCAGAAGCTGGAATCAAGATTGCTGGGAGAAATATCAATAACCTTGAATATGCAAATGACACCACCCTTAAAGCAGAAAGTGAACTAAAGAGCCTCTTGATGAAAGTGAATGAGGAGAGTGAAAAATTTGGCTTAAAGTTCAACATTCAGAAAACTAAGATCATAGCATCTGATCCCATCACTTCATGGCAAACAGATGAGGAAACAGTGGCAGACTTTATTTTGGGGGGCTCCAAAATCACTGCAGATGGTGATTGCAGCCATGAAATTAAAAGACGCTTACTCTTTGGAAGAAAAGTTATGACTAAGCTTAGGCATAACCTAAGAAAAGTTATGACCAACCTTAAAAAGCAGAGACATTACTTTGCCAACAAAGATCCATCTAGTCAGTTATTGTTTTTTCAGTGGTCATGTATGGATATGAGAGTTGGACTATAAAGAAAGCTCAGGGCCGAATAATTGATTATTTTGAACTGTGGTGTTGGAGAAGACTCTTGAGAGTCCCTTGCACAGCTAGGATTTCTGAACTAATACAGAAATTATAGGAATACAATTGGCTTGTTTTATCTCAACAAATACATAAGCTTAAAATGGAGACAATGCAAGTAGAATTTATCATAATGCTTAAAAGAACTTAAGTAGAAGTTATCTCCATGCCGCCTGATGACCCTTTGTAATTTTCGTATCAGAACTACTGTCATGATTGAGTTGAATTTATACTTTTAAAAATAACAGAGTAAGTGTCAGTCACTCAGTCAGGTCCAACTCTTTGTGACCCCATGGACTGTACACACTCTTCTATCCATGGGATTTTTCAGGCAAGAATACTGGAGTGGGTTGCCATTCCCTTCTCTAGGAGATCTTCCCAACCCAGGAATCAAACCCAGGTCTTCCACATCACAGGTAGATTCTTTACTGTCTGAGCCACCATGGAAGCCCATGATTGAGCTAAATTTATAGTTTTAAAAAAAACATAGTGGTACAAAAATTGCAGTCTTCTCTCTTCAGAGAGAAAAAGAGATCTCAGTGATTTCAGATGAAAAATCATTACAGGTAAAAAGGATTTTTACTGTGAGAGAGAGTTGTTTGTAAAACTTTCCTCAGACACACAGATGGAAGCAGCAGTTATATGGGCTGATTGGTGTTCTCTTATTTGCGGAACTCAACAAACAAAACACAGCTCTACAACAGAATGGAATGTACACTGCCTGAAAGCAATACAAATAAACATGTTAATTAATATTCTATTGTAGAAATGCACAGAAGAGCCTCTTTGGCTATGTAAAACATTATCCAGGTGTTGTTGCTAGGTATTCCCATTTGAAAAGGTCAAAAGTTAGAGTATGATACTAGTCCCCATTCCAGAAATTTCATTATAATATTAGTGAGGCAAAATCAACTAATATATAACATAGATGATCTTACTGGGTTTATTCAGTGACTGTGGTTTTGGATTGATATTGGATTCTTAAATGTTGGTTCTTTTTCATGTGAGAAATTATTACTGTAAGAAAATTATTTTGGAGTACTGTAAACAAATTAAATGGTAGAAGTATTTAAGCCAAATATTTATTATTATGTGAAGAAATCTAATTATGAAAAAAAGCATTAGTATCCAACAGTACACTATTCTGTGATTTAAATAATAAGTAATTTTGAGTTAAAAATAAATACCAGCTTTAAGAAAGAGAATTTTCTTTCTCACAGATTCAATTGAAGTCCTATGCCTTAGAATATTGATATTAGTATTTTATGATAGAAACTCTTTGCTGACTTGTTGCCAAGTTTATGTAAAAATAGATATCATTTCACCAGTATATGACATGCATAGATGGAATAAATAATTTACAATCATACCAAGAGACACCTGTGCTTTATTAGAGTACGTTTCTCCTATTTGGCATTTGAAACACATGCCTTAATAGGGATGGAGCTTAAAATTATGCATTTTCACAAATGAACTTTTAGCATGACATCAAGAGACACTGCCAAATGAAAATGGCATAAATCCATATGGCCTGATGAAATGCACATCACTTTCATTTCTCCTTATGAACATCGTTTCATCCAGATGAGCACACCTACAACAGGACTTAAGACATAGTGAGTTCCTTATTTTCCTTTATTTTTTCTTGTAGTATCTTTTTCCTACCACTTTTGAAAAATGTTATCCTTCTGTGTGGAAAAACAATTTATAGACAAGAGTACACCAAGAGAAACTTCAAATGAAAACTGCCTCCACATGTTGGAAATAAAAATTTTAAAACAAAATTTCTCATCTACTCCAGGAAAGAAAACACAAACATATGCAACTGAGGCGTCATTGTTTGTTTTCATTATCCAAATGATCATACTTCTTACTTTTATCTCAAAATTATCATGAAAAATGTCTAATGTGTTTGAGTAACCCTCTGACTTGTATCTTTCCTTAAGTGTTCTAAGATTAAGTTGATAAAAAAAAGTGTGAAATATCTAAGACTTTGTCTAGAACAGCCATAGTGTTCAACTTCACAAGTTTTCAGCCTCCTGGTGAGGGATTTAATAGATAGATTCATTTCTCAAAGAAGGAGTCAGGAGTCATACTTCTTATGTCTTCTGGCATTGAATTAGACAAAGTAATCAATGATGCAATAATATATAGAGGAAAGTAGTTAGACATTGACACTGGCCCCATTATTTGAAATATCAGGTACCTGTCAGTTCTTAGTAATTGAACAAAACCCAAGAGTGAGTTTCACATCTACAGGCTAAATAAGTAGTCAAGAAAATTTACACATTGTATTATATGATTGTGGATTGCACTGTGATATGTGACAGGTATTGCACTATCTGATTATGCTATGTACATAATTAATAAAAAGTACACTTTAGACCAACCTAGATAGCATATTAAAAAGCAGAGACATTACTTTGCCAACAAAGCTCCATCTAGTCAAGGCTATGGTTTTTCCAGTGGTCAGGTATGGATGTGAGAGTTGGACTGTGAAGAAAGCTGAGCACCGAAGAACTGATGCTTTTGAACTGTGGTATTGGAGAAGACTCTTGAGAATCCCTTGGACTGCAAGGAGATCCAACCAGTCCATTCTAAAAGAGATCAGCCCTGGGTGTTGGAAGGACTGATGCTAAAGCTGAAACTCCAGTACTTTGGCCACCTCATGAGAAGAGTTGACTCATTGGAAATGAGTCTGATGCTGGGAGGGATTGAGGGCAGGAGGAGAAAGGGATGACAGAGGATGAGACAGCTGGATGGCATCACTGACTCGATATACATGAGTTTGAGTGAGCTCCAGGAGTTGGTGATGGACAGGGAGGCCTGGGGTGCTGCAATTCATGGTGTCGCAAAGAGTCGGACATGACTGAGCGACTGAACTGACTTACTGACTGACACTTTAGACCAGTGCTGTCCAATAGAAAATTCTGTGATGATGGAAATGTTTTATATCTGTGCTGTCCAAAAAAGTAGCCTCCAGCCCACAGGGCTATTCTTGAAATATGATTACAGTGACTAAGAAACTAAATTTTATTTAATTTTAATTAGTTTAAATTTAAATAGCCACGAGTGGTATGCTATCTACCATGTTGGACAGAACAGCTTTGGAGCAAGTAGCCTGGATCAGCAACTTGGCTGTGTCAGGTCCAGTTTAAAGAGGAAACAGTTTTTACCTCCATAACTGCCACCAAAATGCAGGAGACATGATATGATACTTTTGTCAGAAGTTTGATATTGTAAGGGAAGGGTGGACCTGGCAGTTAGGAGACCTGAACACATCCCTTCTTCTCTGCTGCTGCTAAGTCATTTCAGTCATGTCCGACTCTGTGCGACCCCATAATGGCAGCCCACCAGGCTCCCCCATCCCTGGGATTCTCCAGACAAGAACACTAAAGTGGGTTGTTATTTCCTTCTCCAATGCATGAAAGTGAAAAGTGAAAGTGAAGTCGCTCAGTCGTGTCTGACTCTTAGCAACCCCATGGACTGCAGGCCACCAGGCTCCTCTGTCCATGGGATTTTCCAGGCAAGAGTACTGGAGTGGGGTGCCATTGCCTTCTCATCCCTTCTTCACACTGAGTCTCAATTTGTGGTACGTAAGGTTGAATAAGATAATGTCTAACCCCCAACACAGCTCCTTTAACAACCATTGCTTTTTTGTCTCCCTGTACTCCTGACACTATCCAGATGGCTCCTCTGACCTCTATCTTTGGATACTAGGCTGACTATTTTGGAAAATGGCCACTTCTGAAAATGGAGAATAGAAATGTCCCCCCACCAAAGTCAATCTTTTCCTTTAGCATGTCTTTACAAGAATCTCATATAGTTTCTATCATTTTTCCCTTGCTCTGCCATAGTTTCCTTGGACCAGGAAGCTTCTGACAGACTGAGTCTCCTGACGCATTGAGTCTTCTGATTCTGGCCAGCTGCTGCTGCTGCTGCTAAGTCCCTTCAGTCGTGTCCGACTCTGTGCGACCCCATAGACGGCAGCCCACCAGGCTCCCCCGTCCCTGGGATTCTCCTGGCAAGAACACTGGAGTGGGTTGCCATTGCCTTCTCCAATGCATGAAAGTGAAAAGTGAAAGTGAAGTCGCTCAGTCGTGTCCAACTCTTAGCAACCCCATGGACTGCAGCCTACCAGGCTCCTCCATCCATGGGATTTTCCAGACAGGAGTGCTGGAGTGAGATGCCATTGCCTTCTCCATCTGGCCAGCCTATCCCTTAGCAAATGTTCACAATATTGGCTACAGTTGTGCAGGGCTTCCACATTGCTTGCCTAACCCACATGTTCTCTATTTGCTATGGTCTCCACAGCAGACTCACATCTTCAGTTTGTTGTTACTCAACATTGCATGGAGATATGGACCCTGATTGTAATGAGGCTGTAAGAGCAGCAGATGGGCAATCACAAGATGAGAATTTAGATTGGTGGACTGTATCATACAATGGAAAGAATAAAGTGTCTATAGCTAAAGACACCTACCTGAGTTTCAATCACATAATAACTGTCTCACCACAGACTATTAATCTGATTTCTAATCTACCCCCAACTGTAAAGTGGAACTAGTAATTCTCTCAAAATTATACCACTAACTGAGATAATACTTTAAAAGTGTCTAATAACAGTGACTAGGATGGAAGCTATGTAAAATTAATTTGAAGCATAAGAGACCAAATATAGGGAAACGGGTTAAGAAACAAAATAGTGGCAATAAAACAGAGACAAGGTGATGGAGACCTAAAGAAAGATGGTGGCCATGGAAAAAACAAGGTCAACCAATATTTTGAAGGAAGTAAAGACTCTTTGTGATAGATTAGATAAAGGGAGATAAAGGAGAGGAAGAAATTAAAGATAACTTCAAGGTTACTGGGTAGATGAAATTAAGAATGCTAAGATAGATTAAAATCAGAAAATAGGTGAGGGCAGTTTAGAAAGGGAAAACAAGAAAATTTTGAATTAGATTCCCAGGCTTTTGGATTTTAAATCCTATTATTGTTTTCTACATCTATTTACTATTCAAAGAAACTCAAGCAAAAGGTCACTAAACAACTTGTATAAATCTCAAATGATTTCAATGGCACAATCAAGGCCAAGGCTTAGGTATCTTATTCCCATATTTAGCAACTAGTTCCTTTTGTTTAAACTGAGATGAAAATGTAAGACATTCAAATAAATATTTTTAAGAGAAATTAGTTACAAGAAGGGGCTTCCCTGGTAGCTCAGCTGGTAAAGAATCCTCCTGTCATGCAGGAGACTCCAGTTTGGTTCCTGGGTTGGAAGATCTTCTGGAGAAGGAAATGGCAACCCACTCCAGTATTCTTGCCTGGAGAATCCTATAGATGGAGGAGCTTGGTGGGCTACAGTCCATGGGTGGCAAAGAGTCAGACACGACTGAGCGACTTCACGTTCACTTTCACTGGTAGCTCAGATGGTAAAGAATCCACCTGCAATGCAGGAGACCTCCATTAAATCCCTGGGTGGGAAGATCCCCTGGAGGAGGGCATGACAATCCACTCCAGTGTTCTTGCCTGGAGAATCCCCATGGACAGAGAGGAGCCTGGCGGGCTACAGTCCATGGGGTCAAAAAGAGTCAGACATGACTAAGCAATTCAGCACAGCACAGTTACAGGAAAAGGTTGAAAATACAGTTTGAGAAAACACTAAAACAGAGAAAACATTTAAAGCTATTAGAATAGATAAGATCACAGAATTACCGAGGAAGAATAGATGGTTAATATCTAAAAATGCTAAGTATTAAACAGATGTCAGAGAATCAGAGCACCCAGGTCTTTAGGCCCACCTGCTGCCTCTCTCACCTTCAGGAATAATGATAATGAGGGTGATGACAATATTGCCACTGAATTCCTTTTACAATTGTCTTTCATCAGACTTCCCTATGCAATTTAAGTCTTGTAACACCCTGCGAACAGATACTATTATTATGTCAAATTGTTATTTTTTAAATGTGTTATTTATTTATTTTGGCTGCACCGTGCAGCATGTGAGATCTTAGTTTCCTGGCCAGGGATCGAATTTGGGCCCTCAGCAGTGAAAGCACTGGGCTGCCAGAGAATTCCCCAGAGAATTTATGCCAAATTTTTAGACAAAAAATTTAAATGCTCAGAAAGGTTTGACTAGAGTCACAAAAAAGAGTGATGGTCATTATTTAAATTTAGGTAATTAAGTTACACAGAAACACAGCTGTAATTTGTGTCTAAATTTGGACACCTCAGAGTTAAAGAACAGCAAAGGTAAACTAAAAATGTCCAGGGCAGACCAGGTTATACCATCCCTCTTATTATGAAAATTTAAAAATGCTTGAAATTAAAAGATGGTTGCTCCTTGGAAGAAAAGCTATGACAAACCTAGACAGCATATTAAAAAGCAGAGACATTACTTTGCCAGCAAAGGTCCATGTAGTCAAAGCTATTGTTTTTCTAGAAGTTACGTACAGTTGTGAGAGTTGGACCATAAAAAGGCTGAGTGCCAAAGAACTGATGCTTTCTAATTGCAGTGCTGGAGAAGACTCTTGAGAGTCCCTTGGACTGCAAGGAGATCAAACCAGTCAGTCCTAAAGGAAATGACCCTGAATATTCATTGGAAGGGCTGATGCTGAAGCTGAAACGCCAATATTTTGGCCACATGATACGAAAAACTGACTCATTTGAAAAGACCTTGATGCTGGGAAATATTGAAGACAGGAGAAGGAGACAACGGAGGATGAGATGGTTAGATGGCATCACTGACTCAATGGACATGAGTTTGGGCAAGCTCAGGGAGATGGTGAAGGAGAGGGAAGCCTGGTGTGCCGCAGTGCATGGGGTCACAAAGAATCGGTCACAACCGAGCAACTGAACAACAAGGACAAAGGAATCTGCTTTAAACATTCTACAAGTATAAATGATAATTCTAATTATTCATCAGTTTCCTGCATTCAGTTCAGTGAGACTTCTATGTTCTCCCTCCAATTACTTCCTTTCCACTGACTTCCATAATCGCAAAGTTTTCCCAGTACCCTAAATCTTCTCTTGCTTATATCCTTATTTTCCTCTATTCCCAAACAATATCTTCTATTTTAATTATTTGTTGCTGTATATTCCCACATCCACCTCCACTGCCATCACTTTTGTTCTGTAGTTGGTGATAGACAGGGAGGCCGGGTGTGCTGCGATTCATGGGGTTGCTAAGAGTCGGACATGACTGAGCGACTGAACTGAATTGAACTTCATTTTACTATCTTTGGTGTAATGGCCCTTCTCTCTCTGTCCTCCTTCTTACTTCTCTTCCTGTTATCACTTATCTCTATAAAAAAACAAAGATAGGATTCTCTTGTTAAGATTAGGGAATTAGTAAAGGGAGTCCAAAAGATACAACCTTCCAGTTATAAAATAAGTAACTTTTTTTTTTAAAGCTTCTCTATATTTTATTTTATTTTTTAATTATTTTTTTAATTTGACTTTACAATACTCTATTGGCTTTACCATACATCGACATGAATCCACCACAGGTGTACACAAGCTCCCAATCCTGAATCCCCCTCCCACCTTCCACCCTACAACGTCTCTCTGGATCATCCCTGTACACCAGCCCCAAGCATCCTGCATCCTGCATCGAACATAGACCGGCGCCTTGTTTCTTATATGATAGTATATATGCTTCAATGCCATTCTCCCAAATCATCCCACCCTCTCCTACTCCCTCAGAGGCCAAAAGTCCATTCTCTATGTCTGTGTCCTTTTGTTGTCTCACATACAGGGTCATCATTACTATCTTTCTAAATTCCATATATATGTTTCAGTATGCTGTATTGGTGTTTTTCTTTCTGGCTTACTTCACTCTGTATAATAGGCTCCAGTTTCATCCATCTCATTAGAACTGATTCAAATGTATTCTTTTTAATGGCTGAGTAATACTCCATTGTGTATATANAAAGACCTATACATTGAAAACTATAAAACACTGATGAAAGAAATCAAAGAGGACACTAATAGATGGAGAAATATACCATGTTCATGGATTGGAAGACTCAATATAGTGAAAATGAGTATACAAAATAAGTAACTTTTGGAGATGCAATGTACATCATGGTGACTATAATTAATAACAGTTTATTGAATATTTGAAAGTTGCTAAGAGTAAATCTTAAGTTCTCATCACAAGAAGGAAAATTTTCTATAGGTGTTGACAGAAGTTAGCTAGACTTATTATGGTGATCATTCACAATATATACAAGTATCAACTATTATGTTGTATACCTGAAACTAGTGAAATGTTATTTATCAATTATACCTTAAAAAAAAGACATACAAAAAAAGAATTAAACCCGTCAACAGATGAATGGATAAAGAAGGTAAAGAAGATGTGGTATATTTATATACAATGGGATAGTACTCAGCCATTAAAAAAAAAAGAAATAATGTCATTTGTAGCATTATGGATGGAACTACAGATTATTACATGAAGCAAAATGTGGACCCTAAAATACAACACAAATGAACAAATCTGTGAAACAGAAACAGATTCACAGACATAGAGAACAGGCTGCCAAGGGCAAGTGGGGTGGGGGATGAAAGGACTGGGAGTCTGGGATTAGGAGATGCAAACCAGTATATACAGGATGGATAAACAATAAATTCCAACTGTATAGCACAGAGAACTATATTCAATAGCTATATTGAATATATCTTCACTTTGCTGTATAGCATAAATTAATGTAACATTGTAAATCAATTATACTTCAACAAAATAAAAAACTGAAATAAAAAATTAAATAATAGATAACTTCAAAATAGTTTCAGGAAACATTCACAGCTTTTCAGCACCATCTCTTCTGATGTTCTGGGCATTCATCATCCAGGAGGTCGGCAACCCTCCCCTATAATCCCTGCAGGCCCAATGGGCAGAACAGCATTCAGTATATCATAGAACCTAAAAGCTGCTCATCAGTAACAAGTTAAACCAACACAAGTTTCCTACTTTGTAAATCTCTTTTCATAGCACTAAGAACAGCATGCTAGACAAATAAAAGCTGAATACATATTTCTCACATTTATTGTCTTAGCAATACTGCTGACTTCTTCTGAACATTCCATTGGTAAGGAAAAAATAGAATAATCTCTTAAATGAGTGGCAATATGATGACATTTGCCATCCTAAGACTGGGAAATACAATTTATACTTGAATTTAAAGCCATACTATTTTGTTACCTGAACAGATAACTAAGCTTTTCTGCTGGTAAAATCTATGGAGTCATTCTCAAACCAAGTTACTGTCACAAAAACCTCACAATATTCAAGGATATGGTTCTGCCTTGCACAAGTGTTAAGAAGTTAACAGTAATCACTTAGTTAGGGATATTCTAAATTTGTTTACTCTATTAATAGGGTTCTCTCTTGGTCAATGGATCACATTGTTGTGTAAACAAATGGATCTGGAGGTTTTGACTAAAGAAATGTTTTAAAAGTGTTTTTCCCTTTTGTTTATGTTGTCACTGCTTGAATGATACTGAGAGATACAGAGATAGCCCCAGGGAAATCTCTACCCAGGCCTTCTCCACTAAAATCTAATATTTATGGGTTTTAGTGGAAAGGGGAAATGCTGTGTGCCTGCTTAAATAGCGGTGTTAAGTTATTCGGCCACATGGTGAAGTAGGTTCCTATGTTAACTGGAAAACTGTAGAAAATCATGATAAAAACCTGACCTGTTGGAAGGCAGTAGGGTAAAAAGGAAAAAAAAAAAAAAAAAGGCTTTCACTATTCCTTCCATTAAATAAATTCATTTAGGAGGTCTTTTTTTGTTGTTAGAAACTCTAAATGCTGTATGACCTTAAGCACAAAAATAATCAAACTAATATCAATATGCTTAAAATTTTGGAGAGACATATTTTAACCAAAGGAAAAACTATTTTCTTTCAGCAGAAGAAGTTAGCATTACAATCTAACCCCTTCCTATTATGTTCATAGACAGTATTTGGCTTAGTCATTAAAAAACAGGCTATAGGAGAAAGACTGCCAACTTGAACTCCAGCTCAGCAACTGACAAGTTCTAAGACCTTGACCGAATTACTTAACTTCTCTCTACCTCAGTTTATTTATCTTTAAAAAGCACATAACAATAATAACACATCCCTCACGTTAAAACATCGTGAATATTTTTAAAAATCAAGTAGAGCATGGAATAATGTCAAGGACCACAGCACAATAAATGTCAGCTATTATTATTATTATATACACAACAAGTCCTAGAGATCTGTCTAACACAGTGAGGAACTCTTTCAATTGTGTTTTATATATTGAGCTAAATAACTTCCAAAACACATCTGAACGAATAATCCTGAGTTTCTTACCTACTCAAAAGCAAAGGCAAAAAAATCAAAAGTGCGAAAATCACTAACCATTGAGCCAGTGGTGCTCTGAAATGTCAGTTCTGATGTAATGGTCATGAGTAGGCCCAAGGGAACGTGTGAATGCAGTATCCTTGCCAAGGAAATCAGAAGCTGTTCCAGAGTAGAGGTACTCATCTACAAAGGAGAAAAGAATACACAGGACTTCTAAGAGTTTACCAGCAGACACTACTGAAACAGACCAATTTCACAACATGAAACCAAAGATGTTTACTGCTTACATCAGAATATATTGTTTTATAAATTTCCCCTTCAGATTTTGAAAAATCTGCTCAGCTGAAGAAAAGACAACTCAATAAACTTTGGTAAGCTGATTCCAAATACCTGAATATAAAAAAGACCAAAGTCTCCTGAATTAATAATTACACATATATTTAGCTTCTGTTATGGAGGAGCTCCTCTTCTTTCCCTCCCCTCACAAATAATTCAAAGATATGTCATAATTAGGAGTTGCTCTTTGTAACAACACACACACACAAATTTTTTAAAAGTAAATGGCATAATGAGGAATGGATTGTGTAATTAGTATTCGTGTAATTAGTATTAACCGACACAACCTCAGTGACCACAACTTTTCTTTGCCTAACCTCTGCTGAAAGGGAGTTTTCAGCAGTGAAGTCATACTTTGTAACTATAATATGTTGCATTCCTTGTAGCTAATCATGTTTCTAATAGTTCTGATAAACAGAAATTTCTGAAAAGGGAAAGATGTGGCCATTCACATCAGTTCAGTTCAGTCACTCAGCCATGTCCGACTCTTTGCGGCCCCATGGATCGCAGCACGCCAGGCATTCCCTGTCTGTCACCAACTCCCGGAGTTCACTCAAACTCACATCTATTGAGTCGGTGATGCCATCCAGCCATCCCATCCTTTGTTGTCCCCTTTTCCTCCTGCCCCCAATCCCTCCCAGCATCAGACTCTTTTCCAGTGAGTCAACTCTTCCCATGAGGTGGTCAGAGTACTGGAGTTTCAGCTTTAGCATCATTCCTTCCAAAGAATACCCAGGGTTGATCTCCTTTAGAATGGACTGGTGGATCTCCTTGCAGTCCAAGGGACTNAGCTCCTCTTCACTTTCTGCCATAAGGGTGGTATCATCTGCATATCTGAGGTTACTGATATTTCTCCCAGGATTCTTGATTCCAGCTTGTGCTTCTTCCAGCCCAGAGTTTCTCATGATGTAGTCTGCATACAAGTTAAATATATCAAACTTCTTTTTCCTGTTATTTGTGTAAAGTGGATATCCATGTCTTACCAGAGACAGAGGAGAGAGAAGAAAAGAGAAGGAGGGGTGCCAGAGGCAGAGAGAGGTAGGGAAGGAGATGGAGAGTGGAGAGAATGAGGAAGAGAGGGCAGAGGAGTTTAAGATGAGGGAGAGGAGTGGAAGAAAGGACAGAAGGGAGACAGGTGGGAGAAGGCGAAAGAAAAGTTTGCAAGGGTAAGTGAGGGGAAATGGGAGTGGTGGTCCATGTTCCTGATGCAAGTTAGCACATTGTTGGGGATGGCGTATGGCAGGAAGAATGCAGTCCCCACAGTAGAACATGTTTCCCCTTTAAAAGCTAAGCCTCTGTTTCAATAAATCTTTATATTCAACTACTTTGGTTTACACTTAATAGACTAAAATTTTAAAAAATAGCTAAATCTCTACAGAGCATTTAGATTTTTTAAAGCCAATATAAGAACAACTACAATCACTAAAAGTCATTTCTCTCAGAAACATATCTTTAAAATTGTGCCTTTGCATAAGTGATTCAGATATTTTCAAAAATCCTCCAATTACATCCACTGAAATAAGACTTTTAGTGAACTATGTGAGACAACCAACCTAATTATTCATAACAATAGTCAGTTTCCAAAGATGTGGGGGGAAGACACACACACACACACACACACACACACACATAAAAGAGATATACCCAGTTATGTAGACTACAACTATTTTTTCTGGGGGTGGGGGGGAGGGCACACAGTGCAACATGTGGGATCTTATTCTCTGACCAGGAATTGAACCTGTGCCCTCTGCAATAGAAAGGCAGAGTGGTAATCACTGGACCACCAGAGAAGTTCCCAGTTATATAAAGTTAAATGTAGACATAGTACTGATTCCATCTCTTAAAAAATATAGTGCAAGACAATATTCCATTTTGGGGCAAATTTTTTAAAATAGAAGAACCAAACAACATCATCAGTAGAGGCATAAAGGAAATACACCATTAATTTGAAACATAAAACTGCAAACATTCATTTTGCCAGGGGAAAAATAAAAGTATATTTCAACATAAAAGTTGGATCTCTATATCCAGATTTTAAAACTGTCTTCTTTGTACTTAAACTACTTAGAGGTTCAGGGGTCACCAATGTCTCCAGTCTATTGTTAAAGGTGTGTCAACTCCATTTAGCGGATCAGTCACAAATCATCGACCTCACTTTCTGAGGATAATGACTGAACATTAGTCACATAATTTTCAAAACACACACACTTTCACTTCAAAGAAGAGCACTGGTTCTTACAAAGTGAAAATTAAAATGTCATGGTGTGTCACTCTTGATAGTCTATTCAAACACCTGATGGACAAGCTAAATAAAAAGAGACTAAAGTCATGAACAAAACCAAGACAAAAGTAGTCCTTATAATGGCTGAAACTTAGAGGTCAGAGGTCATGTCGATAGTCTTCAGAAAAGACTTCAGACCACACAGTGCCACCTTCTTTAAACATGATGTTCCTCCCGTAAGAGAATTTATGATGTATGCAAAGCAAGAGAAAACTGAATGTGCCAGCAAAAATTTCACATTTCTATTAATACAATCAGGTTATGGTGAAATTGAGGGGAGAGGAGTTATAACATTCTATTGTCTGTGCTCGATAGTTTGATTTATTTGTCTTATTAATTTATCCACTTACATATTATTATTACTGTTCCCACTCAAGTATTCAATATGTTTTGTAATATATTATGTTTAAGGAACTGCTAAAGTTAACTGCCATAATGAACCAAATAGGGATATATAAGCTAAATATAAGAAAATCTGAGTTATCTATACGTAAAATTATAGCACACATGAATATCTTTTGCATTAAACACATTTCAGCCTTTTCAATCTGAAGTTCATTTAAAATGTAACTGTGCAGACATTAAGGATTACTGGAGACTCACTTTATGGATAAGGAGCTAAATACAGAGAGATGTGACACTAAAAATCTACCACCAAACAGTCAGTGGATGATTAATCCAAAATAATCTTTAACTCACTAAGACAGTGTGGTTGAATCTATACACATCTTTTTAGAAAAACACCTAAAAGCAAGAAGTATCCTTTGCTGCTCTTACCTGTCATTACTGAAGCAAAAGGCTGCTGAGGATCAAAGGGACATTTCAGTCTGCCAGACTCCAAATTGTGTGTGTCTAGTTTGAAAATAACTTCCTGTTAAGAGAAATATTAACACAAGTGTGATTTTTTTTTAAATATCAGAATCATCAAGAACGTAGGAGATAAGAACTCAATTCTAACTCATTGATTCAACAAAAACTGAACATATAGCATGCACATCAAACCGTGCTTCTTAACTCTTCCACAAATGTTATTTCTGGCAAGACTCATTTCCCATATTTTGATCTCCATTTGCCCTAAGTAGTAATTATAATAATGAATGAATTTTTCAATGCCTTCATCAATTCATTTAGCCTGGACCACTATCATCATCAAAATCACTATCAAGCAATCCTATTTCTTAAGCCTAATAACGAATATTGAGTTTAATAAGCCAGTTTCCTCCTCTAAGAAATAAATTTAATAATCATACTTTCAGAACTATGATGGTCTATCTACCTAAGCATCTGCAACTATACCATATTACTTAAGCCTTATGATACTTTGTAATTTTAGTGACATAAAAATGTTGTAAGGGAGGCAGTTCATTTTCAGAGCTATTGATACATGTGGGCAAAAAAAATTCTAATGTAGTATTTTCACTATTATGAAAACACTATGCACATTAAAGCCACACAGTTATTTTGGCAGAAACATTTATTTTTATAATAGTGGCCACAGACAGAATGGCATTGCCAGACTTTTAATATTCAGGGGAAAAAAAATCTTAGGTTGAACTTTCCAAGAAAAATATAAATATATAATGAATATGGCCCCATGAGTTTCAGTGTTTCATAACAACAACAACACTACCATCCAGCAAAAAGACTGATGATTCAGCCTACAAATGCACTAGCAAAATTCAGTATTTCTGACATTCTCTCTAGAAGACATATCTACAGAGTTATATCAGAACACACATGCAATTAGAAGGAATCATTCAGTGCCACTTATCTAGAAAGCAAGCAAAGAAGCAAAAGGGAGAGAAAAAATTGATTATTTGTATTATTATTTTTGTATAATGTGACATTTCATGTCTTTTTATTTTAAACAGTACTAACAGTAACTACTGCCTTATTTAAAAAATAGCAGTACTAATTTAAATAGCATGAATAACAATTGCTATTTAATAGTTTTAAGAAAATAAGCTTTAATACCTTAATGGTATTTAATATTAATACATACTAACCATGAGCAGGAATTTCATGTACATTATCTCACTGAATTGTCACCATAAATGTAAAGACGTGGCTACTTTATGAATTCCAGCTTTACAAAAGGAATACTGAGAGTAAAAGGGAGAAGAATCTTGTTCAGTATCACATAATTAATAAGAGGCAGAGGAAGAGCTTGAACTCAGGGCTGTCTCCAAAGTTCATGCTCTTAACAAATCTAATCTCAGGATTTCAAATTCACGGATTTAAAAATGTGCTGAAATTAATTTATAGACTCACCATGACCATGTAACATGATCAAGCTCAAGTATGTTTAGTTAGAACAGTTCAGCTAATGATAAGTTGTGATAGCGGTGCCTAGGCATGAAAAAAGTCCAATGAGAACACTTTTAGGGAATGTTTCCCAACCATGGATGGGGCTAGAGATACATCAGGAAAAAACACCTACAGATCACAGTCCTTAAGAATGTTTAAATATCATTAAGGGCACATTATTCTCCACAGGTCAAAGAGAACTGTTGATTCTAAAGCCTATAATGGGACATTGTAAAGGGAAAAAGTAAACTGAATTCTGGTGTGCCAGAAGATTATCGTAAAAAGCTAAAAAAGAAAACCCAGGAAAGTATCTGGGACAATGTCATAGTTGATGCAAAGTCCTAGATAAATCCTTATAATTGTACAGACTCCTGTTGTCAAAATGTAATATTTCATGAAATTCTCAAGATAAGCCCATAAAATTGTTATCTGTGGAAGCTAAGAACAAGGTCTCCCTTATAATCTCCTGGAGAAAGGAGAGAACAGGAAAGCAGTTTTCCTTGAGCCAGAGTCAAGGACACCAACAGGAAAATGATGTCAAAAATAAAGGCTGATACAATGGACTTCCTGAGATAAACTGAATCACATGACATTTTAACTTTTGAGACAATTTTAATTTTATAAGATTGGTCCCACCTAATTTATTACACATAAAGCACCTGTCCAAACTACACACAGAGAAATACTGTTGAAATAAAGACAGAAGATAAGAATGGAAATTTTCATCATCACAACAACTAGGCAAAGTTATTGTTAATATCATATTAATTATGAATACTATTAATATTTAAATATGAGGTTTGCAGTAGCAAAGGGAGATTACAAAGGAAAGAACATGTTTCCAAGCTAACTATTAAAAAACTATCAGGTACCCCCAGTATTATAGAGTAGATAGATAGATGGCAGACATTATTTTAAAATAAAGTTTATATACATACTTTAGAAATACTTGCCTTTTTACTTTTCTGTGTTCTTGTTGCCTAATACAGCTGAATATTAAGTGACCAGAATGGAGCAAGTGATATGCCAAAGCCCATGCAATCGTTTTCTTATTTTATTCTTAAAATAACTCTGTGAGTTACTATTATTATCAACATCCTTCTGCTGAATAAACAGAAGCCTAGAAAGTATATGCAGAAGGCCATGGAGCTGGTAAATGACAGGGGCCATAATTCAAACTCTGGCTCCCCATGTTCAAATTCTCAGTAGTTGTCAACAGCTCTGACTTCTGTCGTGAAATTCAGATCCAACTGCCCACTTGGCATGACCTACAGAACATTTCTCAAAAGCAGAATGTATAAAACTAACTCACCATTTTCCCCACAAATTTATTACTTGTCTCACCTCAATAAATAACACTATTCTCCAGCTCACTGCCAAAGATAGAAATCTGGGATTCATTTCAGCTGCTTCCTCTTTCTTCTCGTTGCCCCCAACACAAAAGAGTGTCCCCCGAGAAGGGGGACTCTGCACACTTCTCTTCTCCATCTCTGTGTTACTGTTTCCTCTTCTAAGTCATCTTAGAAGCAACCTTATCTATTTAAGAATGTCATGCCTTCCCTCTGAGCTGGACAGTGAATCCTGGGACTAATAATTCATTTCATAAGTGGACAGTCTTCAGGTAGTGTTGCCATACAATTACCTGTCTTCCTGACTAGTGAAAAATTCACAAGGCTTAATACCTCTGTTCACTTATAACTTTCTCATTCACAGAACCTGTAAGTTTGATGGCCCCAGGGCTTTTTGACAGTTTCAAGCTAAGTAATTAGCTCCTTCTAAATTCCCTTTCAGTACTTGTGAGTTTTAAAAGTTAAAGAACACTATTTGCATCCCTCAGCAGGTTGGGAGTTTGGCCTTTAGCCCCAGGCCTCAAAATACATCCAAGCTGTGGGGCTATCTCATATAATTACACCCTATGCTATGAGCCACTGTTATATATTACCCTTCATCAAAGCCAGGCAAGAGAACATTACACCAGCAACAAAGAATGATGGATTCAAGTTGCCAAGTCTCCTAGTGGTTGAGAGATTTAACTATCAGGGTTGCTTTACTGTCAGACCATCGAGTCTGGGCTGGTTAGACAAGTTGGTTAGAGAGAAAAATTTATCCAGCCACAGTTATGGGTTTGATCTCTGCTTGAATCAGTTAAACCAATGCAAAGAAACCTGTACTATGAGGCCAGACTTTAGTTTCAAACACACAGCCAAATTTCCTTAAAATATGTGTGGTTAGTCACAAGAAGTATATACATAAACATAAGGATGACAATGTAACCCATCAACCCATACAAAGTAATGCTTTAGAGTACAGATTCTAAAGCTCGATGGACATGCTTGCTCTAGAGATAGACTGCTGCTGCTGAGTCACTTCAGTCGTGTCCGACTCTGTGAGATCCCATAGATGGCAGCCCACCAGGCTCCCCCATCCCTGGGATTCTCCAGGCAAGAACACTGGAGTGGGTTGCCATTTCCTTCTCCAGAGATAGACTACTTGGGTTCAATTCCTTGCTAGGCCATTTATCAGCTGGGTAATCTTAGGCATGTTATTTCATTCCAATGAGATTCTATTTTCACTAATTTGCAAACTGGGCGTTATAAAGGTACAAACTTCATTAAGAATGTTGTGAAATTCCAAAAACAATCCATGTAAAGTGCCTGGCACAGTCCATGACACAAAGAAAGCACTCTAACAAATTAATGTTGATTAAATTATTGCAATATGTATGATTCTCATTTATTCAAATGCTCATTGGTAGATGGAATGCTTTACTCCTAATTAATACCTCCTACATTTCCACTATACAAATTTGGTCTGGCAGAAATAAGTCCAGTATGATAACAAGTATGATAACAACTAACTATACAATTTTAAGAAAATCATTAAAATTATCTATATTTAGTGTCTGCTATTGTAAACATATGCAACAGGTCAAATTTGCTGGATGGGAATAATTAAGTTATTTAAAAGATAACCATTCTGTCACAAGGTCTTAAAGGAAACAAATTTTACCAACAGCAACATCATAAATAGACCTAGTTATATAGGAAGCTTAAGAGAGAATAAAGCTGTACATAGAGCATAGAAAACAAGCACTTTCAACATTTTACACTATCAATTTTAATCATGTCACTAGAAAACTTTTAATAGAAGTTTTTATTAGGTGGATAAAGCAGATAATCAAAATGGTAATAATCTATTAAGTGGTTGGGAACATAAGTTCTTAGTTCCTACAGAAAATGATTCAATTTTTATATTCAAATCTACTTATTTTATGTCATAGGCAGCAAGTAATAAGCTATTATAGTAAATTGTTTTCATGCTATTTCACCATATTACCTCCTTGTAGATTCCAAGATCAATATATCCACATATTGGATGAAATGCTCCAGTTCCACACACATAAACATGAGTTTTGTTATAGGGTTGAAGTACTCTGATGAAATTTGCACATTCTGTCTATTGGGCATAAAAAACATAAAACATTAGCATATAACTCAGGTATTTCAAGGTATCATTAATACCACCTGCTTTCCAAGTAGATTAATCATCAAAAATAAGTGCTAAAATAAAAAAGATTTATGAAAAATGCTTAACACCTGACTTAGCAAAGGAGACAAAAAAAATTAGAAACTATGACTTGAAGCTTTTTTTGAAGTTTTATGGCTTTGAAGTAACCAGAGTACTAGGATGCACATTTCTACAGTAGGACTCAATGGGACCTACAGAATGAATATATACAGAGTATGAAAGAGGTATCCATACTTACTTTCAAGAATTACCTACAGAACCAAACCCAAACCCAATATGTTCTGATGTTCCTATATTTTCTGTCCCATATAGATCTTACTGTGTGCAGTTTCAACTGAATCAGCTACAGTAAACATAACACTTAACACAGATGTCTTCTTATATATTATTCCGTTCTTATTTTCCGGAATGCCCTGCCACTTTATTTCCATTTTTTTCAATGTTACAGAGCCTTTATGGAGAAGGCAATGGCACCCCACTCCAGTACTCTTGCCTGGAAAATTCCATGGTCAGGGGAGCCTGGTAGGCTGCAGTCCATGAGATTGCTAAGAGTTGGACACGACTGAGCGACTTCACTTTGACTTTTCACCTTCATGCATTGGAGAGGGAAACGGCAACTCACTCCAGTGTTCTTGCCTGGAGAATCCCAGGGACAGGGGATCTTGGTGGGCTGCTGTCTATGGGGTCGCACAGAGTCGGACACGACTGAAGCGACTTAGCAGCAGCAACTGAGCATTTAAGATTTAGCTTAAGTCCAGCTTATTCCAAGATCTTCTGTTTCTTTCATAAATATTTTTTGCTTTGCTTTGCTAAGTCACTTCAGTTGTGTCCGACTCTGTGTGACCACATAGGTAGCAGCCCACCAGGCTCCCCCATCTCTGGGATCCTCCAGGCAAGAACACTGGAGTGGGTTGCCATTTCCTCCTCCAATGCATGAAAGTGAAAAGTGAAAGTGAAGTCACTCAGTCATGTCTGACTTAGCGACCCCATGGACTGCAGCCTTCCAGGCTCCTCCGTCCATGGGATTTTCCAGCCAAGAGTACTGGAGTGGGTTTTTTTATACCAAGTCAAAATTTTAAGAGACTTAATATTTCTGTCTCTTTTCCAAATGCTTGGGCCTAAAAATATTCTTTAAAATGTGTATCTTTATAACAATTATTTTCTATCCCTGAACTGCTTGTAGTGACTCCATTCTTCAGAATAGTCATTCTTATTATTTTCAATTCATCTTCTCTAAGCCATCCCTTATCTTTACATAATTACTGGAAACCATGTTTAACTAACTTCATGATTCTCGGACCCAAAGACTCCAAGAAAACACTAGGCAATAGTACAGTTTTATTTTAAATCAACTCTACATAGGAGATGGACAAATGTTTACTAAGGAGGTTGGAAAACTATGAAATCACTGTGATTGAGAGAAAAGGTCCATTTTCTCTTGCCTGAATGGCCACAGGTCCTTCACCCATCAGGTCCCTGTTGTCATTAGGGTTGTTAGGAGGAGAATATTAAAAAATAATAAAAGACAAAAACCAACTGGTAGGATGATTTTTTAAATTAAATAAATATTTTCAATGGCAGATGATAACTTAGCTGATAGGATTATGATTCTTATGTGGATTAAAATAAAGCATATAACACTTAATAATTGCTTATCACATACTCTGATTTTGATCTATACAAAATAATGTTTCTCGGTGGCTGTTCTGATTTTCGAGGAAAGAGTGATTTCTGCATAGCTGTGGTACAGAGTTTCTAGTACCTAGTTCTTTTTTGTCCAGTTGGCCTGGCAATCTTATGTCTCAAGAATTTGTAGATCCCAGTGAATAAAATCTGCACATTCTACCACAGAAAAATGTTATAAAGAACTAACTTACTGAGTTTTCTGCTCTCTGCTCCCTTACAAACAAAGCAGTTGCTTAAGACTAAATGAGAAGACAGTATCAGTTAGTCCCTCAGCTGGCCATAGAAGAGAAGGATGTTTATCATGTAAGAAGAGTCAGAATTCTCTAATGACAACTACATATGGTTACACATTTGTGCTCCAAAAAAAGAAAGCCCTATTTTAGCACATGCAAATCATACTATAGAATCCTTAATTTCCTGAATATTTTCATACATTTAACATATGTTCTCATAAAAGTATTATATGTAGGCTCCTAAGAAAGGAAAATTTTATATTCATTGAGACAATTTATCTGGCAGACAATCTTAACAAAATCATATGTTTTTCACCCTTCCATCGAGGTATCTGATGAAGAGAATTTATTTTTTATTGACACAAAAGCACTGTAGAAAACTAGCTTCATGTTCTTTTATATCATGTTAGACAATCACAAATGAAAACTTAATTCAGAGAGAAAATTCACCCTCCTAATGCTTTTGAACAAATGTTTCAGTAACATGAAATAAGCCAGGGCAAAAAATAGTAAAAATGTATGTGATCATCAGATAAATTCTAATGATGGCTTCACTGGTAGGGTAAGAGATTCTAATATTCTCCAGCCTTCATCTTGCTCACTCATGTTCAGTGAAGGGACTTCTACTTATTAGTTTTTTCCCCATGAAGAGGTTTATGCAAGGGTAAAATCTATACAAGGAATAGTACACAGGTAGGGGAAAAGTGTAGATGGATATGCCTGGAGTGAGGTGGGACTGACTCACTGCTAGTAATTACATCATTTTTCAAAAGCTCTGTTTCACCAAAGTCATAGAATTTAGAGAAGAATGGTTATGGAGTGAATATTTATGTCCTCCCCAAATTCATAGGTTGAAACCCTAATGGCTCCAGGCTGATGGTGGTCGGAGGTCAGGTTTTTAGGAAGTAAATAACTGGAAGTCTTTTAGGAGTCCCTTGGAAAGTAAAGAGATCAAACTAGTCAATCTTAAAGGAAATCAACCAGAATACTCTTTGGAATGACTGATATTGAATCTCCAATACTTTGGCCAACTGATGTGAACAGCTGATTCAATGGAAAAAACCCTAATGCTGGGAAAGATTGAAGGCAGAAGAAGAGGGAGATGGAGGATGAGATGGTTGGTTGGTACCACAGATATAATGAACATGAGCTTGGGAAAACTCCAGGAGATGGTGAGGGACAGGTAAGCCTCGTGTGCTGCAGTCCATGGGGTCGCAAATAGTCAGATACAACTTGGCAACTGAACAATAGCAACAGCCTCCTGATAGGATTCAGGCTTTTATAAGAAAAGACCAGAGCACTTGCTCTCACTCTCTCTGCCCTGTGCAGAAACCACCGGGTAACGGCCACCTATGAGCCAAGAAGAGAATTTTCCCTAGAAATGAAGTCAGCCTGCAGTTTGATCTTGGATTTCCCAGGCTCCAGAATTGTCAGAAATAAATGGCTGTTGTTAAAGCTGCCTAGTTTATGGTATTTTGTTATGGTAGCTCAAGCCGACTAACACAGTAATTTTACAAGAGTTTGAAATAAATATTTGTATAAAGAAATAAAACAACTGCCTTTCCAGATTATAAATTATAAAGTCTGAAAGATTAGAGACTGTGAGACACAGCACTGTTTAAAAAGGCAAATAAGGCCCAGAGTGAAACATCACACACAAAGGAGATATAATTTGAGTGATGATAAAGAAAAAGCTCTGAATCACACCTAAAACATTCCACATCCTTTAACTTTTCTGGGAATACTTTATTAAGATGCAGCCAGCCCTGGAAAGTAACCCATTATGCTAGTTCCTGACTTGGTGAGATATTACCAAGGATTTGTTTACGAAATTCCACCCTTCTCTCAGACTGGGCTGCCATGGAATAGAATACTGTAGGGACAATCCTGAATTTTCTGACTCAGTTTACCCAAAAGTCAGTTCTGCCCAAAGCTTTCTATCGATGAAGTTGATGGCAGGCAGTTCTCTAAGAAAACTGGAGGCAATGAAAAGGCATTGGTTGCCTGAAGGAAAGAAATGTGGGAAGAGATTCTAAAAGATAAAGTCTCTTATTTCAAAGTTTGCCTAGGGTGGTCATTTCAGCCAAACACTAGTGCCTCAAGTGAAACAAAAGTCTTTCTCTTTTAATTTATAACATTTTTTAAGGCTCAAAGATTCTGTGTTTTCTTTTTGTGCACAAGTTTCATTAAGTTTTGCTTAAATAGCATGAGCAATAATTAACTTGATTTAATTCACTTAGCAACCTGCATAGCTATTAAGGGTGGTGTAATTCTGTGAGGCATGAAGAAAGAAAACTCTGAGAGGCATATTTTTTAATTTTCCCTGAAAGCTGCCTAATTTATAGCTATTGCCACAATGGTAAGGGTTGTTGCACATGATCAAACAATTCAACTCAGTGAGTGATATACTCAACCTTGGAAGAGAACTGAATTTCTCTTTCCTTCCTATGCTTTTTGCCCACTCTCTTTCCTACCTCCTCAACTCTCTACTATAAGACAGACTGAAAAAGACAGAATTAAAAACAAGTACCAATCTTCTGGGCTTCCCAGGTGGCACTAGTGGTAAAGAAACCACCTGCCAATGCAGGAGACTTAAGAGAATTCGGGAAGATCCCCTGGAGAAGGGCACAGCAACCCACTCCAGTATTCTTGCCTGGAGAATCCCATGAACAGAGGAGCCTGGAGGGCCACAGTCTATGGGGTCACACAGAGTCGGACAGGACTGAAGTGACTTAGCACACATGCACACATACTAGTAACGGCTCAGTGGTGAAAGAATCTGCCTGCTAATGCAGGAGTCCCAGGTTGGATAAATGGGTTGGGAAGATCTAATGGAGAAGGAAATGGCAACCCACTTCAGTATTCTTGGCTGGGAAATTCCATGAACAGAGAATCCCATGGGAGGCTACAGTCCATAGTGTCGCACAGAGTTGGACACAACTGAAGCAACCTAGCATGTGCGCACACACACACTGACTTGCTGATTTTTTCAAGTAATATTACTCATTTCAATATCTACCCTTATACACATTTCTTTCTATTGTTGCTATTCAGTTGCTGAGTCCTATCTAACTCTTTGTGATCCCATGGACTGTAGCCTGCCAGGCTTCTTACACCATGAGAGTTCCAGGGCAAGAATACTGGAGTGGGTTGCCATTTCCTTCTCCCAGGGATCTTTCCAACCCTGGGATTGAACCCATGTCTCCTGCATTGGCAGGTGGATTCTTTATGACTAAGCCACTAGGGAAGCCCCATACACATCCTCACACACACATATAAATAGATATATAGCTAAATAAATAAAACAAATATAAAACTTAATACTTATAGAAAAGACAAATACCTATTAGTCTATGTATTAACATCTATAACTTGTTTCCCCTTAATATTTGGAAAAATATTAGCAAAACAGAAGTACTTATAAGTCCTTAATCTTATATATAGTTCAATTAAATCCAATACAGCTTTATATGTGTTAATGATAACTGAATTATAATCATTTATTTTAATTTATTTAGGTGCTACATGAAAAGACACTTATGATTAAGAATCTGGTCAGTCTTTGTGTTTAGTATATTTTGCAGAATACTGTGATCTTCATTTTTTTTTTTTTTGATCATTTGCCACATGCCTATCATTGTGGCAAGAATACACAGAAGAACTGTACAAAAAAGATCTTCATGACCAAGATAATCACAATGGTGTGATCACTCACCTAGAGCCAGACATCCTGGAATGTGAAGTCAAGTGGGCTTTAGAAAGCATCACTACGAACAAAGCTAGTAGAGGTGATGGAATTCCAGGTGAGCTATTTCAAATCCTGAAAGATGATGCTGTGAAAGTGCTGCACTCAGTATGCCAGCAAATTTGGAAAACTCAACAGTGGCCACAGGACTTGAAAAGGTCGGTTTTCATTTCAATCCCAAAGAAAGGCAATGCCAAAGAATGCTCAAACTACTGTACAACTGCACTCATCTCACACACTAGTAAAGTAATGCCCAAAATTCTCCAAGTGAGGCTTCAGCAATATGTGAACCGTGAGCCTCCAGATGTTCAAGCTGGTTTTAGAAAAAGCAGAGGAGCCAGAAATCAACATCCACCCACATCTGCTGGCAACATCCATTGGCAATATCATTGCCAACATCCACTGAACCATCAAAAAAGCCAGAGAGTTCCAGAAAATCATCTATTTCTACTTTGTTGACTATGCCAAAGCCTTTGACTGTGTGGATCACATTCAACTGTGGAAAATTCTGAAAGAGATGGGAATATCAGACCACCTGACCTGCCTCTTGAGAAATCTATATGCAGGTCAGTAAGCAACAGTTANACATCTATTTCTGCTTTATTGACTATGCCAAAGCCTTTGACTGTGTGGATCACATTCAACTGTGGAAAATTCTGAAAGAGATGGGAATATCAGACCACCTGACCTGCCTCTTGAGAAATCTATATGCAGGTCAGTAAGCAACAGTTAGAACTGGACATGGAATAACCGACTGGTTCTAAATAGGAAAAGGAGTAAGTCAAGGCTGCATATTGTCACCCTGCTTATTTAACTTATATGCAGAGTACATCATGAGAAACACTGGGCTGGAGGAAGCACAAGCTGGAATCAAGATTGCCAGGAGAAATATCAGTCACCTCGGATATGCAGATGACACCACCCTTATGGCAGAAAGTGAAGAGGAACTCAAAAGCCTCTTGATGAAAGTGAAAGAGGAGAGTGAAAAAGTTGGCTTAAAGCTCAACATTCAGAAAACGTAGATCATGGCATCTGGTCCCATCACTTCATGGGAAATAGATGAGGAAACAGTGAAAACAGTGTCAGACTTTATTTTGGGGTGGGGGGCTCCAAAATCACTGCATATGGTGATTGCAGCCATGAAATTAGAAGGCGCTTACTCCTTGGAAGAAAAGTTATGACCAACCTAGATAACATATTCAAAAGCAGAGACATCACTTGCCAACAAAGGTTTCTTCTAGTCACGGCTATGATTTTTCCAGTGGTCATGTATGGATGTGAGAGTTGGACTGTGAAGAAAGCTGAGCAGTAAAGAATTGTTGCTTTTGAACTGTGGTCTTGGAGAAGACTCTTGTGAGTCCCTTGGACTGTAAGGAGATTCAACCAGTCTATCCTAAAAGAGATCAGCCCTGGGTGTTCATTGGAAGGACTGATGCTGAGGCTGAAACTGCAATACTTTGGCCACCTGATGCAAAGAGATGACTCATTGGAAAAGACCTTGATGCTGGGAGGGATTGGCGGCAGGAGGAGAAGGAGATGATAGAGGATGAGATGGCTAGATGGCATCACCGATTTGATGCACATGAGTTTGGTTGAACTCCGGGAGTTGGTGATAGACAGGTCTGGCGTGCTGTGATTCATGGGGTCACAAAGAGTTGGACACGACTGAGTGACTGAACTGAACTGAACTGAACTATCATTGTGGTACATCTTAGGTTTGTCATCTCTGTTAAAATTCTGTCTGCAAAGATATCTGTTTTGGTCTTATAATATTAAAAACATTTTAATATGTTGTCAACACTTCAGAATAAGTATATGAAAATCCAGATATCACATTTCTCTCAAAAATGATTTAACAACAACAAAAAATCTAACAGATTTCTACCACCTATGGTAGAAAGGAAAAAAAAAATTAAAGGAAAAAAATTGAGAGATATGCCTATAAAAGTCTAAACACCTAATAGAAAAACCAGGAAAGGACATTTTTTACATGAGTGTGACACAAAGTAATCATACATGAATATAAATCTTAATTTTAAAAATACATAAGATATGTAGTGCTTATAGTAATGAATGAACTTCAAGCTAAAAGCAATAAAAATAATTTTGTTTTTGTTGTCCGCCTAGTCAAGGCTATGACTTTTCTTGTGGTCATGTGTACATGGATGTGAGAGTTGGACTGTGAAGAAGGCTGAGTGCCGAAGAATTGATGCTTTTGAACTGTGGTGNGTGTGCCGCCTTAGCTTCCCCTGTGGCACATGGGATCTTAGTTCCCCGATCAGGATCAAAACCACATCCCCTGCACTGGAAGGTGGATTCTTAATCACTGGACCACCAGGGAGGTCCCAGGACTTGACTTTTTTAAAAAAGAGCCCATACAAACACACACAACACACACACACACTGGAATGGACATAAAAAGGTCTGGAAGGATGAACATTAAGTTGACAAGTGATTGTGTGTGTGTGTGTGTGTGTGTGTGTGTGTGTCTAAGGAGTAGGCTCAAGGGGTACTTTAATAAACAAAATTTCACTTAAAAAATTAGAATTTGGCCTTTTAGTCAAGGCGGCAGAAGGATCTGATGTGGGAACCTAGCCTCCTTCACGCCTTCACTCAAACATAGAAAGAACGATGGAATATTTTAAAACAATGTTATGTGGTGATAGTCGTTTAATGCATAGAAACATCACATGACTAAATTGTAAACCAGTAGTAACTAAGGTAACACGGTGTGTCAATTACACTTCAAAAACAAACGAACATGGATTTCTCTGGTGGTGCAGTGGTTAAGACTCGACACTTTCAATGCAGGGATCTTGGGTTCAATCCCTGGTTGGGAAACTAAAATTCCACATGCCTTGTAGTGCAGCCAAAAACACAAACAAACAGATAAACTCGTAGGAAGAGAGATCAGATTTGTGGTTACCAGAGAGAGTTGGGTAGGGAGAGGAGGAAGCGGATGAAGACAGTCAAAAGGTACATACTTCCAGCTATAAGATAAATAAATATTAGGGATGTAATGTACAACATGATTTAAAAATACTGTTGTATGTTGTATATGCAAGATTTAAGAGAGTGAATTATGAGTTATCATTACAAGGGAAAATAATTTTTTTCTTTTATTTTGTATCTATATGAGATGATGGATGTTCACTGAACACTTTTTTCTTTTATATATTTATTTATTTATTTATTTAAGGCCATGACTTGCATTACGTGGGATTAATTCTCCAAGTGAAAGTAAGTCACTCAGTCATGTCCAAATCTTTGCAACCCCATCTTCTATACAGTCCATGGAATTCTCCAGGCCAGGATACTGGAGTGGGTAGCCTTTCCCTTCTCCAGTGGATCTTGCCAACCCATGAATCGAACCAGGGTCTCCTGCATTGCAGGCATATGCTTTACCAACTGAGCTATAACCAGAGATCAAATCAGCATGCGCTGCATTGGGAGCTCAGAGACTCAACTGCTGGACCACCAGGGAAGTCCCAGTGTTCACTAAACCTCTTGTGATCATTATTTCATGATGTATGTAAGTCATTATGCCATACGCCTTAAATTTACACAGTGCTGTATGTCAATTATTTTTCAGTAAAACTGGGAGGAAACTTTTATTTAAAAAGAAAACTATACCTCAAAAACAAACCAACTCATAAAAAAAGAAAGAAAGTGAAGTCGCTCAGTCATGTCCAACTCTTTTCGACCCCACGGGTTGTAGCCCACCAGGCTCCTCCATCCATGGAATTTTCTAGGCAAGAATACTGGAGTGGGTTGCCATTTCCTTCTCCAGGGGATCTTCCAGACTCAGGGATCGAACCGGGGTGTTCCACATTGCAGACAGACGCTTTACGGTCTGAGCCACCAGTTACCATAAAAAAAGGAAAAGAAAAACTTTGTAATTTCCCTTTTAAAAAAGAAGAAAAAAGAAAAATGTTACCAAAATCTAGCTCTCACTAACAGATATGATGCAAATACTCTAAAAAAAAGACCAGTTATCGGAAGACTAATACTATACCCAAGTAGGATTTATTCTAAAGATGTAACAATAGTTCAGTATCTTTAAATTCCAAGGTAATTCATTACATCTAGGACTTTAAAAGATAGCCATATGGTTTTCCAAATAGCACCCCAAAGCATTTTCCCAAATCCATAGCTATTTATAATAAATCTTTTTTTAAATACATAAGATAATACCTAAAAATGGTAAGTCTAACCACAAAAGCATAACAAATGCCATTTTAAAATTGAAATTCTGAAGTCATTTTTGGTAAAAGATGGAGAAAGCCACTGCCCACCCTTGCTGTGGGTTTCATTATTTTTGGTAATTACAGCAAAAGCAAGATAACTAGGACTTGACCAGTCAGTGTAAATGTTTGAAAACAGAGCTTTAGCAGGAATTGTCAACTTAGAAGATCCGAGAAATTCTAATTTTTAAAAGCATATATGTATACACATACAGAACACATGTATGTATATATATATATATCCCATCGTTCCTAAGGCACATGGCTGCGTACAAAAAAACAAGCTGCAAATGAGAAAATGAGAAAAAAAAATTCATAGTGATGTCCAAACCTATACAATTCACAGGAACAAATATTACACAAAAGCCAAAGGACTTACGTGAAGGCTTGGAAAAAGACAAAAGATCTCTTGGAGGCTTTTCTTTTTGCATCACCTTCGTATAGAGGCCAAAATACTCTTAAGTGATTTTGAGGAATATGTAACGAGGTAAGCAAATAATCAGAGCATACATTAAATGAAAAATACAGGTTACAAACTACAGGCACCCTAGCACCTGATGTACCACCAGTTTAGCAGAAAGAAAGAATTCCTATAACAATTATTTGTCACAATTCACAGACTATAATTCATGTCCGATTAGAATCTCAATGTGGAGTTTTTTGGAAATACTGAAATAATTTCAGTATTCAGATGGAAGAGTAAGTGAGAGTAGCCAAAAAGATCATAAAAAATAACAGTAATAAGGGAACTTTGACTCGCCAGATGTATAGATAGCCTTAAAAGCCATCATAATCACAGTATAGTTCACATCCATGACTAGAAAAATAGACCAGTGGGACAGAAAAATGATACCAGAAATTAATACCAATGTACCAAAATACCAATGATATAATGTATTTCAATTCAGGAGAGGGACATTCTGTGTTTAAATAAATGGTACAAGGCAATATATATGTCCAGAACATATGCTTGGATCTCTACCTCATACCACATTCTAAAAATTCAGATGGATTGAAAAATTATAAGAACATTTATTATTATGTGTGTATAAGTCAGTGAGCTCTTATGAAACTAAACAGGAAAGCCAAAAGCTTTGAAAAAGATAAACATGTTTGACATCATAAAGACAAAAAAAAGTGTATGATTAATGATGCCATAAATAAGGCCAAAGTACAAGAGACTAGGAAAAAAGTTTGCAATGCATGTGGTAAAGAGTCCAAGTTACTATCCTGCTAAAACAAAAATACCCATACTTTTGGAAGACTATGACAGTATCCAGAGTGTCTGCAACTTAACATTTGCAATGTCTAGGATATAATCCAGAATGATGACAAATATGAATAAACTCAAAAAATGAAACATTCTCATGAGAAAAGTTCATCAATGGAGTGTGACCCCAAGAGGCCCAGTTCTTGTAATTATCAGACAAGGATTTTAGAGTAGCTATTATAATTATACTTAATAGGAAAACATGCTCATAAGGAATGGAGGCAGGGGATCTCAGTAAACAGAAAAATATTAGAAAAGAACCAGGTGGAAATCCTAAAATTAAAAAATATAAAATATCTGGAATTCAAAAAGTATCTGGATGGGCTAAAAAGCAGAGTGCAGATGATAGAAGAGTCAGTGAGTTTGAATATAAATAGATAGAAATTATCCAATTTGAAGAACACAAGGATAAAGAATGGGCCACAGAGCAAGCCTTAGGGACCTATGGGACAATAGCAAATAAATAATCGGGGTCCCAGAAAAAAGGAGGAGGGTATAAAAATATGTAAAGAAATAGTGGCCAAAAATTTGTTGACAAAAAATGTATAGGTTTAAAAAGCTCAGAAAACCGTAAACAAGATAAGCACAAAGAAACACACTGAGGCTCAACACAGTCAACATCCTGAAGAGCCAAGATCAAATCTTGAAATCAGTCACAGAAAAATAATAGATAACATCAGTGGAGCCATGATTCAACCAACTTCTCATCCAAAACTATGGAAGCCAGAAGACAGTGGAATCATACTGAAGTAGGTCTGGGCCCAATCAAGAGATCAAAACCAACCATAGATTAAATGAGGGATGTTTAATGTACTGTTTATGACAATGAAACAGTAACTATAAGGTAAAAAGAAACTCTAATGTGGTTTCCTAGGGTTGAGCTATATCTCTAAAGAAGGGCAAATTGGAAAGAAATTCAGACTTCCTTGGAGAAGATGTGGTATGACTCACCAGACAACAGAGATACCAGCTGGTTTGGCCAGACTGAAGCAGGTCTGGAGTTTCCAAGCAAGAAAAAGGCACCCTCCCCGTGAACTGCAGCTGAGGGAACAGGTGATCAGTAACTGGTGATGTGAGCACATATCAGGAATCCAGTTGCTGGTGGAGGCAGAAGGTCTTCGGAGTCAAGAAGGCTACAGAAAGGTTTTCACTAGGCCAAGCCAGCAAAATCTCAGGAGTGAGGCAGATTCACCAGGAATCTTCTCACTTCTACTACTGACCCATCCTGCAATGTCTCACCAGCACCCTCTACTAAGAAACATTAATATTACGCTCACTTGAGACAATGAAAGGAACTCCTTTGTTTATTACAGATAAGGTACATAGTGAAAGGTACATTTGGAGGCAAGAGGTAATAGATTGAGGATTGGCATGCACACGATTAAAGAGCTGAAAGAACCACAGCAACAAAACACTGCCAACTGATAATTCTATACCTAGTGAAAATGTCCTTTGGGAATAAAGTTAAAGACATTTTCAGGTAAAATAAAACTAAAAGAATCTGTCACCTGTACACCTGCATTATAAGAAATGCTAAGACACTTCTTCAAGTTGAAGGAGAATTATACTTGAGGAGAAATGAAGAATACATAAGGGAGGATAGATACCCACATAAAAAGGAAAGACTATTATTTTCATCTTAAAAAAACACACATATGGCAGTATAAGCAGAGATTAACCCATGGTCTTGTGGCATCTATAATCTATGTAGATGTATTTCACATGAAAAATAGAGAATAAACAACAATGTTGAGGGTAAAAGGACTCATATGGCTGGAAGATTTTTACATTTTAAATGAAGTAGAACAACAGTAACTCTAATTCAGTTATCACTTAAGGATGTTTGTTAAGGATTACAATTCCTAAAAAGGAAAAAAAAAAAAGGCAGTAGAATTTAAAATAGAATTCAAAAAAAAAAAAGGCAGAAGGGGGGATGGAGGAATAAAATTCAGAGACTACAGAAAGAACACTAGTAAAATGGTATATTTAAATTCAATCATATTAATCACTGATATGGTAATGGGCTAAATACCTTAAGACAGAGATGATCACAATCAATTTGTTTTCAAAGACCCAAGCACCACCTCCTTTCGAATTAGACATTTGACTTCACTTGTGTGATAGTCTGAATATCTGGCCCCAAGATAGGCCAGGCCCAGGCACAGTGGGCATCAATGGGAACTGACTCATAACAGCAAACTGGCCTGAGGCTGGTCCTCCCGGGGGTCTGCACCGTCACCATGTCACAGAGGAGGAAACTAAGGCCCAGAGAAGCCAACATACCATGTCTTACTTCCTTATTTCGTCTCTCATTTGCCTCCCCCGTTAGACCGTGAGCTGACCACCAGGTAGGACCCTTTGTCTGCCTTTGAGTCTCAGTGTCTAGAACAGTGCAGATAGTAGGTGTCCTAGATATATTGATGGGGACACTTCCCTGGTGGCCCAGTGACTGAGACTCTGTGCTCCCAATGCAGAGGGCCCGGGAAGTTATCCCTGTTTGGGACCCTAGATCCCACATGCCACAGCTATGAGTGTGCATGCCTCAACTAAAGATCCTGCGTGCCACAAGGAAGATGGAAGATCTCGAGTGCCACAATTAAGACCCAGCACAACCAAATAAATATTTTTTTAACAGAGAGATTTATGGATAAATGGAAGAATGAATAGAAGGATGGATACATGGATGGACCAACAGATGGATGGATGAATGTGGCCCAGCATTCAGAACTTGGAGACAGCAACTTCAGTATCTGAATTGGTATATCTCAGATTCTGAGGTTTCCTCAACCACATGATTCAGCCTATTCCATAAACTCAATCAGAATGAGACAAAGGAAGGACAGGGCGACAGAAACAGGATGTCAAGAAATGAGAAGGGGTAAGAGCCGCAGACACATGAGCTGAGTAGCCAGCTGGACAATTTTGAGTAAACCCCCCTGAGTCTCCATTTAATGTCACATGAGCAAAGACCACCTTCCCAGGTTCCCAAGAAAATGTGATAGGCTCTCCAGGCTGGGTCCCCAAGGCAGACAAACTCACCATCAGGCCTTTGGGGGCCCCTTGCACCTGTGCTGTGAGGGGCTGTGGGGCTCTCCCACCTCTCAGAGCAGCCTGGAAGGCCCAGGAGGACCCTGAAGGCGCTGGGGGCCCTGGGAGAATGACCAGGTCTCCACGTACCCACCCTTACTAAGCCCACCACCAGCCTCACTCACCTGCCCTTGAAGCTGATCCCACCAGCCCGAATGGCCAGCCTTGGGGCGCTGGTACCACGGTGGCTTTGTGACTCACAGTCAGGTTCCAGCCAATCCCCACCAGCTCCTGATGGGAGGGGGTTCTAGAAGGCTGACCCAGTGGGGTGGGGGAGGGGCCAGGACCCAGGTCAGGGCTGAAGGGTTGCTACATCTTGCCTGCCCATCCCAAATAGAAAATTTAGGGCTCTGAGCACAGAGGGGACCCCAAATTCTCCCCCTTCATGTGTCCGGAGATTACTTCAGTCTCTCTCATCCCTTGGGCATTTGCTGAACACCTACTCTGTGCTGGGACCTTTGTGCTGGGGACACAACTCAAATAATTTAGGGGTGTGAAACTGTTAGGAAGGAACCTGTCGACTAAAAAATAGTCACAACCTGTAAATAGAGAATTGTTCCATTTGGTAGGAACGTTAAGGACACCAAACCCGGGAGCCAGCTTCTCAGTAGCGCTGAGAAAACTGCTCCAAGGATGCGGGAGGGGGAGTCAGGCTATATCCAAGTTTACAACAAAGGGAGCAAGTAGTCAGAACATCAAAGATTATTGTGGGGTAAGAAAAATCAGGTATCAAGTTAAGGAATTTAGCGCACTATGTAAAAGATGTGAGCCTCTGGGCTCACTGAAATGATTTCTTTCCCAGGCACCTGAGCCATCTGGGGCCAAATCCTGTTTACTTGTTCACTGTAAGGGGTGGCAGTGTGGCGAATGGGTACTTCTTGCATCCGCCCGAGCCCGCACCACCCAGCTCCTCAGCAATCACCATGGGGGAAAGCTGCTGGATCGCAGGGATCTTGTGCCCTTTGGGGAGCCCTCATTTACATTTAGAAGCCAGAAATTGCTGATGGCTGTGACATTTCTTGCCCATGGGACTCAGAAGGAAATATTTCATTTCACAAACTAAAGAGGGGGTGGGATGGGCTGAACCCCACAGAGAGAGAAAGAGTTTACTGGGGCCCTGCTGTGAGAACCGCACCCCAGATGGACAGCAGGGTACACGCAAAGGCCCTGAGGTGAGAACAAGCTGGTCACGTTTAGGGCACATGGTGAAAGCGTTAGTGGCGCAGTTTTGTCAGACTCTGCCACACCCCTGGACTGCAGCCCACCAGGCACCTCTGTCCGTGAAATTCTCCAGGCAAGAATACTGGAGTGGGTTGCCATTTCCTACTCTGGGGGATCTTTCTGACCCAAGGATCAAACCCAGGTGTCCCGCACTGCAGGAAGAATTCTTTACTGTCTGAGTCACCAGGGAAGACCATAGAGATCATGGAGGAGGCTAAAGCCATTGTGGGAGGGAAAGGAGGGTAGGGAGGGGGACTGTATAGGTGGGGCTTCAGAGAGGAGGATAGCAGCTTTGGTTTTGTTGAGAAGGTGCAGGGAAGACATGAGAGGGTTTAAAGCAAAGGAGCACAGGCTCTGGGCTCCCGCTGTTGAGGATGGGGGCTCCTTAGGGTAGTGCCAGATCCAGGGCCCCTTGGCAAAAGTGGGCACTGACCCTGAGCCACAATCCTGGAAGGGGAAGTGAGGCCACCGTCCCCAGTCACCTCCTGGGGCTGGGCCAATGCCTGGTGTGAATCACTGCTGGCTGGGTCCCGGCTGACACACACTTTGGCCTCAGCTCAGCATAGTCCTGCCAAAGCCACATAGCCTGGCCCACAGGCCTCTGGCTGGCCTCCCTGGGGAGCCTGCAGGGTTGGGGGGACATCCAAGCAAGAGGCCATCGGGGATGCTCAGCCTTCCTCTCCAAAGACCCTGTCTTTTCCACACTGTGGGTGAGGTTCTGGGCAAAACCAGCGACATGGCAGTTGGACAAAACTTCGGTCTTTTGTTTCGGCAGCCACCAGGATAGGTCCTATCCAGGCCCTAAGAAAGCTAAACACAAACCCAGGGTGATGAGGGCAATAATAGCAGAAGCACAAAGCACCGATGGAGCCCCATAAGGGTACCTGCAGCAGAGGCTGAAAGGTGGAGATGAGCTGTGTGGCTGAGGGAAGAGGTGTCTCAGGCCAAGCAGCTGTGCAAAGGCCCTGAGGCCAGAAGGAAAGGCAATAGTTTGGGTGGGGAGGTGGAGCCTGGAAAGAGACACCTGCCCAAGACCAAGTGCAGTCAAAGCCTTTTTTTCCAGAAAAGTATCAAGTATGGGTCAGATCTGTGGTTTCCAGAAGGCCCTTCATGGCACATGCTAGTGAAAAGACTGGGCTTCCACCGAGCCCCAAGGCTCCTTTGAGGGAGGTGAAAGGCCCTCGTGCTGCCATTTAAAATGCAGGACGGTGTAAGACACACTTGATCCTTTTTTGGCTGTTCAGGGTCTTAGGTGCAGCATGCAAACTTTTAGTTCTCACATGTGGGATCTAGCTGCCTGACCAGGAATCCAACCTGGGTTCCCTGCCCTCTGAGCATGGAGTCTTTATCCACCGGACCACCAGGTAGTCCCAAGATATATCTGATGTTTGTCCTTGGTTTTTAGCACACAGCTTCTAAAACTTTGGTGAACTCCGGAGGTTTGGGGTTTTTTGGGTTTTTTTGTTTGTTTGTTTTTTGTATCTAATGTGTCTTTTGTATGCTAATAAGAAAAGCAGTGGCCCAAGGCACTTAAATAGCTTCAGAATGGGGGCTGGTCTCCAAAAAGACCCAGGGTATGATCATGCTGTGTGAAGTCACTTACTGTCCTTTGCAACCTCATGGACCTTAGCCCACTGGCTCCTCTGTCCAAGGAATTCTTCAGGCAAGAATACTGGAATGGGTTGCCACTTCCTACTCCAGNTGTTTGTTTGTTTTTTGTATCTAATGTGTCTTTTGTATGCTAATAAGAAAAGCAGTGGCCCAAGGCACTTAAATAGCTTCAGAATGGGGGCTGGTCTCCAAAAAGACCCAGGGTATGATCATGCTGTGTGAAGTCACTTACTGTCCTTTGCAACCTCATGGACCTTAGCCCACTGGCTCCTCTGTCCAAGGAATTCTTCAGGCAAGAATACTGGAATGGGTTGCCACTTCCTACTCCAGGGAAGGTGTGATTAGCTGGTTGTAAATTTCAGCCCCAATTCCCAGAACTCCTGGGAGGGGAGATGGCTGGATTTTGAGTTAATCCCCAAATGCCAGTGATTTCATCCCATTGGTGAACACATGGGATGCTCAGAAGATGAGGTACCTAGAGAAGGCAGGGAAGCTCCCCGCCCTTCCCCCATACCTTGCCCTCTTGCCCTGCGCATCTCTTCCATGTGCTTGTCCCTGAGTTGCTTTCTTTATAATCAACTGGAAATAGTCTGTGAGCTGGGGTCTGTGAGCTGTTTTAGCAAATTACTGAAACTGAGGAATGGGTAGCGAAAACTCTCGGGTGTATAATCAGTCGTTCAGAACTATAGGGGGCAGATAACTTCTTAGCGCTCCAGTGGTTAGGATGCTGCCCGTCCACTGCACCGGGTACAGGTTCAAATCTTGGTTAGCATGATCGGCGAGGCCAAAAATAAATAAATAGGTAACTTTTTTTAAATTAAAAAATAAAGGAGTATAGGTAGTAATCTAGGACTGATTGGTATCTGAAGTGGGGCAGTCTTGAACTCTTCACCTGTGCGGCCTCTGCTAACTCCAGTAGAGAATTGTAGGATACCCACTTGGTGTCTGGAGTTGGAGAAGTGGTTGGTGTGGGGAAAAATAAAACAAGTATGCATTTGATGTCAGAAGTGCTGTGAGGAAAAACATTTCCAGGGGCATCAGATCTTTTAACCTCCCTGGGGTCCCCCCTTCTCCATATTTGGGGCTGCACAGGGTGCATCTCGCCTGACTACTCTTTCTCTGCTGTTTGTCTGCTGAGCACTTCCAACTTCTGACCTGAGACATGTTACCTGGACACAGGAAGCACATCCTTTTTCACAGCACAGGAGGTAAAGGCCAGAGCAGGAGGGGAACTTGGCTGAATGTTACCGCAGCACACTGGCATTCAAGCTGGGACCCAAGTCTCCTGAAGAGTGAGGCTCTGCCCCCCAGGCATGGTTCTTCTTGGTCCCCTCTGTGTGGACACCCGAAGCTCAGTTACCAGCCCTCTTCTCACTCCAAGCCCCTCTACTGAAACGTCTGCCTGAAGGTGGTACCAAGGAGAGGTCACACATGGTTAAAAAAGCAGCTCTCAAAGCCTTAAAAAGTGGGCAGCCAGGGTGACCTGGAGGAAAAATGAACTTGTAGGTGGAGGTCCCTCTCTTTTGATGGCCAAGGGGTATTGTGGGCACAAGGCCTTCCTTCTCTGCATCTGTCTCCTCATCTGTAAAACAGGCATATTTGCCCACCTTCCCTAGCAGGGTTGGGCACACAACTGGAGTTCAAAGCTCACTTGCCCTGTGTCCTTGGCCGCCAAAACTCCAGTCCCTAGAGACCCCAAGTTAGGCAGAAGCCCGAGGTCTGGGGTCTTTTGCCCCCACAATAGGAAAGGCCAGAGCAGACAGGGGGAGAGGGGAGCCTGGCAGTCAAGGCTCTGGAGGTGAGAGGTCCGAGGTCCATACATCCCCACACAGGCTCCTAAAAAGGCTATGTGACCTCAAGCCAGTCACTCATCCTCTCTGAACCTTAGTTTCTTCAAAACGGGAGAATAGGATGTTAGGGGAGGGGTGTTTCAGAAAGTACTTGAAAAATCCTGGATTTCAAGTTAGAGCTCTAACAGGGAGGTCCCACAGAACCTACCTACACCCCAGGCCTGGAGGAAGACAGCTTTTCTTCTGGTCCTGCGATTCAGGTTTCCCATCCAACAAATGATAATGCAAGCTTAGATTGAGCACCGCCTGTAAGCCAAGACCTGTTCTGTAAACTAACTCTCTTAATCCTCACAACTTTATGGGACAAGTTTACGATTGCTCTGCCCATCTTAGAGACCGTCTCGGGCTGGAGTTGCCCCCCGCTCCCCTCTCGCAGTCCCTCCTACGCAAAGGGGACACCCGCGGGCTGGCTATTTCCAAAGGCAGGTTGCAAACCCCAATGTCCCCCACCCAAGCCGACCGGAGTCGGCCCGGCGCCCAGAGGCGCCTAGATGGCGCTCGCTGAGCGCCAGATGTGCAGGCTCTTCCCGGAGCCGAGTCCGGCCTCCCCCGAGCAGAGGCGGAGGGAGGAGGTGAAGGAGGCAGGAGCGGAGGGGACCCGGCCAGGCCCCGCCCACCCTGTCAGGCCCCTGCGAGAGAAGAAGGAGGCGAAGAGCCGAGCTGGCGTTAACGAGACTTTACTGAAAACAGAACACCGGGCGAACCAAGGATTACAAACAGGAATGTGGACTCGTAGCAAAACAAAAAAACAGAGGAAAAAGGGCGGGAGGAGGGGTGTCGNGCCGAAAGAATTGTGTTTAACTCTCAAAACTCAGCAGTCAATAAAGAGAAAAAAAATCAAATTTCAAAAGGGAAAAAGACATATGCAAATATTACAGTAAAGAGAATACTGATATGGCAAGTAAGCACATGGAAAATAATAACATCAATTGCAATCCAGGAGTTGCAGGTTAAAACCCCAGGGAACTATTTCTATACACTCTTTACACTGGTTAAAAAGAAAAATAGTAATAGCAGAAAATGTTGTATGTGAGAAAATTAGATAATCCATACATTGCCTGACAGAATATAAAATGATATAGCCACTCTGGAAAATAGTTCAGCCGTTTCTTATAAAACTAAGGATATAATTATCAAACAACCCAGCTGTTGCATTTGGTGTATTTATCCCAAAGAAATAGAAAACCTGTATTCATGCAAAAATTTGTACTCAAATATTCAGAGTAGCTTTACTTATAATAGCCAAAAATAAAGACAACTCCTATATTCTTCAGTGGATGGGTGGTTAGACAAAATATCATCCATCCATCCATACTATGGAATACTACTCAACTATCAAAAGAGTATACTCTTGATACAAATAGCAATTGGATAAGCCTCAAGAGAATTATGGTGAGTGAAAAAATAAACCCTCCTGCCAGGAGCTGCCACGGGAGATCCCACCCATGACAAGGTCATGTTGAAGAGAACTGTTAAGCAAGGCTTCAGGACTCAATGGGCTNGTGAACTCTGGGAGATGGTGATGGACAGGGAGGCCTGGTGTGCTGCAGTTCATGGGGTTGCAAAGAGTCAGACGCTACTGAATGACTGAACTGAACTGAACTGAACTGGCAAAAATTAAATATATCTATTTAATTCATTAATGTATTAATGCTAAGCATTAAGTATATGTTGTATACAATATTAGCAAGGGTATTGGGAAATATACCCTCTTAAGAGCAGGTACTGCTAGTTTAAGTATAAGAAGCTTAAACTTTCTGGAGGACCATTTTACAATGCATTAAATATTTTATATCCTTTGACCAGTAATTCTACCCAATAATCAGAGATGTTCACAATATTTATATATAAGGTTTTTCATGTGTGGCATCATTTACAATAGTAAAAACTGGATATATATCAAAATCCTAACAATAGGGGATTGATGAAATAATATACAAAGGAATGCAGTGCAGCTATTAAAAGTAGTGTTATAAAAAGGAATTTAATGACATGGGAAAATGCTCATGGCAGTCTGTGAAGTGAAAAAAAAAATGTTTAAGGGACTATGTATACAATGATTTCATTCTGAAAAACAGTAAATAGATAAGATAGAAGAATAAACATCAAAATGTCACCAGCTATCTCTGGGTAATGTTCATGGGGAAAGAAATATTTACAGTGAATCTATATAGTTTTCAAACTTTCTGCAATGGACACTTTGTTTTACTTTTAGATGTTCTTTAAAATGGAAAACAAATGTAATCAGAGAACTTTAGAGATGGAAGATCCTTTAACTCTATGCAGTGTCTCTATTGACAAGGCTGTGTGCCCTGATAGTTAAGCTGACAAAAAGCCCCGGCTGCCCACACCCTATCCATTCTTTTGCCAGGACTGAGCTGTTTACCCCACTTTTCTTTGCCGGACCAGCCATTTCTCTAGTGACTTTCTGTTGAATAATATTCTAAACAGAAACAAAATAGACCAAATAGTGTCTGTCGCCTCTTCCTTTCCTGGATTAAAACTGTGGACTGTACTCAAGCAAGAGGACTAGTTCTCTTTTAGATCCTGTTCTTCTACCCCCTCCGCACACCAACTAGCAAACTTTCATTATGGTAAATAATTCACTATTTTCAGTTATATAGTACCTTTGTGTAAAGGGACAGTCTTTCTGAACACTTGTTAATTCTCAATACACACTTGGGAAATAGGTAGAAATAGAGAAAGGAGAGAGAGGGTAATGCCAAAGGTTGTAAGAAATGATAATAAAACCACATACTAGTCTCAGTTTTCTGTTGACCAAAATATATGTAATGATGTAAAATGAGGATCTGTGTTATGGTGATAGTGAAGAGGGAAATGATTTGAGGGATTCAGTTTGTATACCTTACACCTAAAACTCAAATTTTCATGTGTAAATTGTAGTATTTCATAAGAACACAGATTGTGGGGCAAGCCTTCTTGATTTAATTCCTGGCTTCACTATTTACTGAATACGTAATATTGGGCAAGTCAGTTAATTGTTCTGCTTTCAGTCTTCTCATTTGGAAAATGAGGAATAATAATAAAATCTAACATATTGTTTTAAGGATTAATCAAGATTATAAGTATAAAGCATTGAAAGCAGTTCCTGGAACATGGTACATACTATAAATATGTTACCTATTCTTAGTAACTCTAAAATATAATATTATTTTAAAGGGACAAATTAAAAAAGGAGACAGACACTTTTATTCTTCCTACATACTTCAACAGCAAACTTTACTGACTTCAGTAAAAAGAGAAAAGCTCCCCAAACCTCTAATCCTAGGTTAACAGTAGGTGTTAAAGGTGACTATCAGCTCTCAAATACAATTGAATTGGAAGAATAGATTCCATATACTGGTTCTTATGTGCTGTCTAGGACACTACCTTCAAAAAAGTTTATCACTTTTTACTTTAACTTAACAAGAGGGGCAACTGAGTTACTATATAACTGCAATTAGTGAACATACTGAAATGAGAACACAGACACAATTAAAACCTTCAATGATTGTCTGACCTTGAGAGCTTATCCCTCATCTATTCCATGGGAAAACTGACACTATTTCATTGCAGCACATTTAAAACAGGCTTTTCCTTCTTGTCTCTTCATCAGACACTCAATACTAGTAAAATACAAACAATTAAAATGTTCACACTGTTTATGATAAGCTTCTATTGTTATGCAACAAAATAATTTTGGAAAAACCATAACCAAAGCATCTATTTTCCCCTTGAGTTCAAAAAAGTACTGTTGCTTTTTCAGACCTGGGCACCTGCTCCCAGGGTACCCGACACTGAACAGGGTGAAGAAATTAGAGACATGAGAGGAAGAATATATCCTAAATNATTTTGGAAAAACCATAACCAAAGCATCTATTTTCCCCTTGAGTTCAAAAAAGTACTGTTGCTTTTTCAGACCTGGGCACCTGCTCCCAGGGTACCCGACACTGAACAGGGTGAAGAAATTAGAGACATGAGAGGAAGAATATATCCTAAATTAGTTTAATCTCTTTCATTTCTAGTAAAATAAATATAAAAATGTTTTCCTGTTGCATTTGAAACAAACACTCCCTGGTATACTTCTGCTAATATTAGGTGCCCGAAAAGATCACATTTAACATTGATTGAATACAAAATCAGCCATAACCAAAAGTTTCTTTCATTTTGATTATTTTGTTTTGTAGGACAATCGCCCCTCAGTATCTTCAGGGAACTGGCTCCCAAACCCTGACAGATATAAGAATCTGAAGATGTTCAAGTCCTTTATATAAAATGGCAGAAAAACCTCTACATATCTTCCCATATACTTTATCCCTAGATTACTTATAATACTTAGTACTATGTAAATGATATATAAACAATTGTAAATACAATATAAACAATTGTAAATACAACGTAAACACTATATAAAACTTGCCAGAAGGCAGTAAATTCAAGTTAATTTTTTTGAAACTGTCTGGGATTTCTTTTTTGAAATATTTTTGATCCATAATCAGATATTATGGATCAATATAACTCAAGAATATAACTAGACATATTTAGGCTCTTAATAAATACTTGTTGAGTAAATGAATGAACAAATGAATGAATAAATCAGTTTTTATGAGGCTTCCCTACTGGGTTAGATGGTAAAGAATCTGCCTACAGTGTAGGAGACCTAGGTTCAGTCCCTGGGTTGGAAAGATCCCCTGGAGAAGGAAATGGCAACCCACTCTAGTATTCTTGCCTGGAGAATTTCACAGACAGAGAAGCCTGGTAGGCTACAGTCCAGACACAACTGAGTGATTTTCACTTTTCATTTTTCACTTTGGATTGGTAGGCTTCTAAGCTTCCCCTTAAATTTCTTAAGTAACATGTCATGTTGCTTTACCTTTATCCCAATATTAAAGTGAGACTTTTTAAATCTAGTTATGCCATCATACAACACACACTATTTGCTGTTATTAAATAAACAGGTACTTCTCAGCTTAATATTTTTGGGTTATAGTGGTGAGGGGAAACATTCCAGGATGATGCAAAGGAAACCTCACAATATCCATGCTTTTGCCCAAAGTTGGAACTTTGTCATCTTGAGTTATATTCAGGGGGTGACTTTTTTTTCCAAAGAAGAGCAATACTCCCTATCATTACAGTGCAAGAAGTCAGGTCAGAATACAGAAAATCTGACCTAAATCAGAACTTTCAGATGAGAAGAGGTGGTCAAAGCCTTAACATCGCAGAAGCTTAAATAGGCAACATAATTGGATGGAGCAAGCGGGATAACCAATCTTTCTTAGTATCTCTATAATGCCTACTTTTGAAAGAATTCTTGTAGTTATAAGTTTAATTTCACCCAAAATTAAATATCAAGTGTGTGTTTGTAATGCTACAATAACTGATGATTTTGTGTGCATTCACAAAATACACAGATTAGATAAAAATACACAATTCTAGAAATATAGTATTTCCTGATAGTTTATTTTTAAATATTTTAAATGTATTTTTGGTATTTTTTTGTGAAGAAAATACAATCAGAATTAACACTTTAGAAAGTGTAGTATTTCTAAATTTCTGAAAATAATGTCATTCATTTTGGCAAAGTAGAAACATTGTATACCATGTTAATCTTCACAAAGACTATTAGTGTGGTTGTAAAAATAATACACTAATGCCATTCATTCAATAAAATTTAATATAAATATTTGCTATCATATCAGTTTAACAAAGATATTTTTTAAAGTCTCATACTTACATTGGCATCTTTGCCCGCTAATTTACACAATTCCACCCATTCCTTTGCAGCAGGCCAATAAATCTGCAAAACATTTCAAGGTGTGTTAGAATCTGAATATTCAAAACACCCTACAATTCTAATTAGGAAAGGGTGTGAAATTAAAGAGTGGGTATCAAGCCAAAAGCATATTGTTAGCTATGATTTAAGAATTTTGAGATTTAAATATTTTCTAAAATCATTCTAAAAAGATTATAAGAAAAAACTGGCAGAAACATCCATTTCTATCTGTCAATATTATAATTTCTTCTGAAATATATTTAATAATAGATAAATCATGTGGTATAACTTCTTACTGTGACTTCAACAGAACTTCAGGTTAGCATTTTCTATAGTTAAGAGATTTTTTTTAGCCTGTTTTTTCTGTTTGCTCAGAGCAGTAGTGCACTATAAACATTCAATGAGGTGTGAGAAACAGCTCTGTCACAAGCATAATTTATCACTTCAAGTCAAAGACCAGTGTGAAATTGTTCATAATATTTAACACGTATAAAGCTGAGCACATCTTTCATTTAGTTAAACATTAAAATAGTATGATAAGCATTATCTTATTTAAATCTTTCAGTGACCTTTAAAATAGCTATGCTTACTCTTACCATTTTTGGGTCAGAAAATTTCTTCACATAGTCATTAAACAACAAGTCGAGGGCCATCAGCCTGGTTTGCAACAGAGCCAAAGCATGACCCAAAGTCTGTGCCTTGAACTGGGAGGGGCGGGGGGTGGTCTCAAACACTACATAATAAATATTATCTGAGCAAATGTATATAGACAAAGGCAGTAGGCTCCTTGATTGATCACTTTTAATCAGCTTGAACAGTCCTGAATTTACCACAAATAATTTGTCTTGCTTTTAATGAACTTTAGAAGTTCTTCCAGGAAGTTTTTCAAAATAAAGCCTAAAACTGTTGTAATACTCCATTAGCTTACAGAAAGAATTGCTCTTTGTTAAGCTATAGGCAAGAAGAAACAAGAAAGTCGAGCTCTGAGTAGCTTATATGTTCCAAGAGTTCCTGACAAACTTTCATTATGTTTCTCACCAATGTTAGCAGAAAATATTTTAATAGGTGAGGAAAAAGGAAAATATCCTGAGGGAATACACTGAAAGAGACTTGTTAAACCTGGAATTGAACAAATGATTTAGAAGTCACTAATGTTTATATGATGTTATATTCATAGTCAAATATCAGGGTTTTATGCTTATGAACAAAGAGAACATAGAATAGGACTTACATTCTTTGAATAGATGTATATGATGTAATTACTGTGATTTTTAAATAAAGCAAGGTTGTTCGTTTAGAGCATTTTTAAAAAAAATTTTGGCCACATCGCATGGTATGTGGAATCTTAGTTCCCTGACAATGGATTGAACCCAAGCCCTCTGCATTGAAAGCCCAGAGTCTTAACCACTGGATCACCAGGGAAGTCCTAGAGCATATTTTAACAACTACAAATCTAACCAAAGAGAGTACACAGATATGGCTGTTGATCTAGCAGTAGGCTCAGGTGACCAGCTAACATGGATGTGGCTCACAATAAAGACATAACGACGCTGTTTGTCCAGAAATGGTTTAAAATACATTCACATGATTTTGAACAATTGTTCAGATGCCCAGTTGTGTCCAACCCTTTGCAACCCCATGGACTCCAGCACTCCAGGCCTCCCTGTCCCACATCATCTCCCAAAGTTTGCCCAAGTTCATGTCCATTGCATCCATGATGCCATCCAGCCATCTCATCCTCTGACACTCTCTTCTTCTGTCCTCAATCTTTCCCGGCCTCAGGAACTTTTCCAATGAGTCAACTGTTCACATCAGATGACCAAAATACTGGAGCTTCAGCTTCATCATCAGCCCTTCCAATGAGTAGTCAAGGTTGATTTCCCTTAAGATTGACTGGTTTGATCTCCTTGCTGTCCAAGAGACTCTCAGGAGTCTTCTCTGGCACCACAATTTGAAGGCATCAATTCTTTGGTGCTTTGCCTTCTTTGTGGTTCAGCTCTCACAGCTGTACATGACCACTGGGAAGATCATAGCCTTGATTATTCGGATCTTTGTTGACAGAGTAATGGCTCTGCTTTTCAATACACTGTCTAGGTTTGTCATAGCTTTCCTGCCAAGAAGCAATTGTCTTCTGATTTCATGGCTGCAGTCACCATCTGCAGTTATTTTAGAGCCCAAGAAGAGGAAATCTGTCACTACTTCTACCTTCCCCCCTTTTGTTTGCCATGAAGTAATGGTGCCAGATGCCATGATCTTAATTTTTTTAATGTTTAGTTTTAAGCTGTTTTTTTTTTTTCGCTCTCCTACTTCACCCTCATCAAGAGGCTTTTTAGTTCCTCTTCATTTTCTGCCATTAGAGTGGTATCATCTGCATATCTGAGGTTTTGAATAGCAGCCAGCAATAAAATATGAATGGACTACCGCAATGAAAAGCAGTATGAATGGACCTCAGCAATTTCATTATTAGTGAAAAAAGTATATTCCTCAAAATGACCAATAGCATAACCTCCTTAGAATAATGTTAAAAACAACTAAAATAAAAGGCACTTTTTAATGTATGTATGTACATACAATAAATACATAAAAAGAAAGCAGAAGAGTGATGAATACAGGATTCAAAAGCAGAAGAGTGATGAATACAGGATTCAGAAAGATGATTATCCAAGACTAGTAAAAAGAAAAAGATTAAATTACCAGTAAAAAACAACAACAGGATATTACAGATTTTAGCTTTTGTTCTGGATGGTGTATTTACAGATGTTTATTTCTTAGCTGTTTTTAATTATGTAAATTAGTAAATGAATCAAAATGGGCCATAATCCAGATGACAGACAACAGTCTGTCATCAATCTGAAATCAAGAAGTCCTAAATCAATTAATATATGAAGAGCAAAAATAAAACACTCTAGCTATCAGGAAATTTAAGAGTTTCTTCGAGTTGTTTTATTTTATTGTTTATTTTTATTTTTAGTCACTGGCAGCAAAAACACTGAACTGAGTATACTTCTTGCCCCTTTAGAAATAACACCTTGAATTTATGGGATCTTGAATTTATGGAATCTTTGCTTTATATTTGAACTTATAAGCTCAAAATATCATCTTTTATCTTGTTGATTATTTATTATTATTCTTAATTGTGATAAAGTATGCATAACATCAAATATATTGCCTTAGTTATTTTAAGCATACAGTTCAGTATTGTTACATATATTCACTTTGTGCAATCTCAAGAATTCTTTCATCTTGCAATACTGCAAAGCTATATTTGCTGATTCTGTAACAGTGATTTTACAAAGGACAACTTTGTATCATTGGAATAAAAATAAATGGTACATGGAATGCATATCCACAATGTGTCAACTTGTTTAATCACTAGCTCATTTTGTTTGGTCTCTAATCTAGGTTAATATTTCTTTGAATCCTTTCAGTATGTCAGATCTTGCTCTTTTCTGTTTTTATATGATGGTCAGATTTAATCATATTTCAGAGATAAATTTAGAATAAATATTTGTAGATTTGTTCAGACCTGAAGAGCTTACTTGTATTAGTATTATTAAAAAAAAAAAAAAAGGAAATACAGGACTTTTTTCATATTAAGTGTGACTTTAAAAAAAAAAAAGAAAAAGAACATCACTGGGTTCTTTCTTTTACCTTAAATCAACGTACTGGTGCTTGAGTTGAAGTAAATTATGAGATAAATGATGTTTCTAAAATTGATTTTTAATGTATTTATAGGAGCTTCAAAAAGGAGTTATTTAAAGATTGACAAAATGTGAAAGCGATTTTTTTAAAAATCATTTTTGAAGTCTAAATCAAAGTTCCAAGGTTAGCACAGATTACTTACTGTTCATTATCTATTTGTTCATTAAACACATAACTACGAAAGGGCTTCTGTATACCTGGTAAGGTGTGGCACTGAGGTCTACGATACGAGTCAGAAGACAGTTCTGTATTAGGGTAATGGCATTTCCACCAGAAATATAAGCCTAGGGAGAAGGGAGCACAGAGGATGGGGCCAGGATGCTCAGGGAGCCCTAGAAGCACTATGTGGGAAAAAAGTCCCTACCAGTCTTGACTTCTGAACCATTGTTTTAAATTATTTGATTTTATAGTTTCAACTCTAATATAATAGTTTAGTTTAATAGTTTCAGCTCTAATTGTGTCTTAAAGACTTGATAGTGAAATAGTAATTGAAGATTCTTTTTTCTCTTTGTAAAGGGGCACAAATTTTAAAAGATGTTTAAATGGTTTTATTGTACATTTTCAGTTATTAACTTTAAGCCATACAATTTTAAACTGAATTATGTCACCCTAGTAAATGAAGCAATTAATACTAAAACAACAAGCTTCCAAGAACTGAGTTTCTGATTAGTGGGTAAATGCTATACAAAGATATTCAAGCACTGAAAATTTGTTGGACTTCAAAAATCAATATTAATAAATCTTCTAATGTCTTTTTACAAAGCAGAATTTTTCCCCAAAATGTTATCTCACTTTTCATGATTCACCTTCAATCCCATAAAGGCTAAAACTTGTTAAAAAATAGAAATTATCCTTAGGTCATTATTGTTATTCCACAGGAATTCTAAGATAGTATCATAAAGATAATTTTACTTCTTAAGGAAACATTCAAGCCATAAAAATAAAGTTGTTGAAATTATATTGGCTTATTTTGACATACTGCTGTCAAGAATTTAGGAATCACAAATAGAATTATCTTAAGAATAACAATCTAGAAGATATATGATTATCTTTTAGACTCTAAACATTTACTTAAAAGGGAAAAAAATCACTGAAGTTGTGCCAATATTTAAAAGCAATCATTTTAATTATCATTTATGGTGAAATTTTCTTTTACTTGCTACCTAGTCATTAGAATAAGGTTTATTTATTTATTTTTTAAATATTCCCTTTGATCCCTTGTTGATAAACAATGTGCTGTGCTGTGCTCAGTTGCTCAGTCATGTCTGACTCTTTGCAGCCCCATGGATTGTATGTAGTCCACCAGGCTCATTTGTCCATGGGGATTATCCAGCCAAGAATACTAGAGTGGGTTGCCGTGACCTCCTCCAGCACAAAGCAGCAAAATTTCATGAAATTTAATATAAAAATAAAGCCACAGAAACAAAATTTCCACACATACTTACATGGAGTTGGCAGAAATATGTTGAAGTAACGTATTTGTTTTTTAATTATCTTTTGAAGTGATGTATATAATGTGACAAATTGAATATGTTTGTGTGTGTATGGTGTGTGTAGAAAGATACAGAGGGGACAAACTGTAAGAAAAAAAGAGCTACAAACAGAGACAGAGACTTTAATTCTGATTGGAGATATAGTATTTCACATATAGTTTCAAGTATCAACATGGTTTACACAAAAGCCCAGGAAGTACCTGAGATCTTGAGATGATTTCAATAGCCCAGATAGTATATTTTGAAACTGCCTCATGCTCAGACAAAAATCATACCTCATACTTGAAGATACAAAGTCCACAATCTCTATAAAAGGCTCTCTTGATCCCTAGGTAACGGCAAAGTTTTATAGCAGTGATTATTAATACTCTCACTGCCTTCACTGAATTTATTAACAGTAAGATGACATACACATTCTCTTGCACTTTGGTGCTTTGCATATCCAGCATCATACCATATTAAGAGCTGCATGTGCAAGGCAAACAAAACACATACTGCATCTAAAAGTTGATGCAGTTGTCATTACTCCTTTAGAAAATTAACCATAGACATTTTTCTTTCACTTATCAATAAGAGGCATACCAGAAGCCGAGATGTTACTTGCAATAACTGCCTTATTTCAGTTATCCTGAAATATTCCCACAGAACACTAGTTCTTAAATAACATTGTATGATGTACCAGACACAGATCTTAAGGCTCTCATTTTGGTGGGAGTACTCTTCCAGACCTTGGAGCCTAGACATGAAGGATCTCAAATATATACAAAGCTGATCTTGACATCCATGTGCAGGGCAGACATCAGAAATCAAACAGATCTTTTCTGTGGATCCAGATGAGTCCAAGAATTTTTACTAATTAAACCACTACAAAATAATTAGGGGTTGCAAATTGGTTTTAATTTGAGTGCTAATCTTAGAGATCAAGCTGATAACAGAAAACTACAAGGGAAAAAAGGGAAGTAAATAACTGTATAAAATGTCTCCACTTGAAAATGATAATTTATGAGTTAATGTTTTAAAACCAGTATGTCTGATAAGTTAGTTTCCACATTCAACAATTTACTGACTTACCATGTTAGTATGCTTATGTTGTCTTCAAAGTATTTCATAATTGAAATTGATCACTTCCTAAAGATTCATCTCTGCTTGTAATTCTTGAAAGGATCGGATACTAACTTCTAAATAGATATATGTAGTGCTCACTTTGTCAGCACCGTGTCAACCTATTCCAGTATTCTTGCCTGGAAAATCCTATGGACAGAAGAACCTCGATCCATGGGGTTGCAGAGTTGGACATGACTGAACAATTTAGCACAGAGGCTATGTAGTGACAAGCATTTTTACTAAGGAAGGAAAATAATTGAGTTGTTAAGAGATGAGGAATAGATGAATACATGTATATGTATGACTGAGCCCCTTTGTTGTTCACCTGACACTGAAATACTAAAATTGGAAGGATATAGAAAAGATTATTATGCTCCCTGCACAAGGATGACATGTAACTTTGTGAAGGGCTACATATTTCTTTAAAAAATGAGTACAAATAGGTATATATCTGTTTCTTTTAGATTTACAGAATGTAGATTACTAGTCTAAAGAGAGACAATACAACCTAAGATCTATTAACCTTATGTTGATTTTATTTGCTTTGTTGTTCATTCACAGAGTTGTGTCTGACTCTTTGCAATTCCACAGACTGAAGCACACCAGGCTTCCCTCTCTTCCTGTCCTTCACTATCTCCCACAGTTTGTTCAAACTCATCTCCATTGAGTCAGTGATGCCATGCAACTATCTTATCTCCTGTTACCCCCTTCTCCTCCTCCCCTCAATCTTTCCTAGCATCAGTCCTTCCAATGAATATTTAGGGTTGATTTCCTTTAGGATTGACTGGTTTGATCTCCTTGCTGTTCAAGGGAATCTCAAGAGTCTTTTCCAACACCACAGGTCAAAAGCATCAATTCTTTGACACTCAGCCTTCTTTATGGTCCAACTCTCACATCCATACACGACTACTGGAAAAACGATAGCTTTGAGTAGTCTAACCTTTGTCAGCAAAGTGTTGTCTCTAATTCTTAATATGCTGTCTAAGTTTGTCACAGCTTTTCTTCCAAGGAGCAAGTGTCTTTTAATTTTGTGGCTGCAGTCTCTGTCCACAGTGATTTTGAAGCTCAAGAAAATAAAATCTGCCACTGTTTCTACTTTTCCACCATCTATTTGCCATGAAGTGATGGGACTAGATACCATGCTATTAGTTTTTGAATATTCAGTTTTAGGCCAGCTTTTCCACTCTCTTCTTTCACTCTCATCAAGAGGCTCTTTAACTCCTCTTTGCTTTCTGCCATTAGAAGGGTATCATCTGCATATCTGAGGTTGTTGATATTTCTCCCTGCAATCTTGATTCCAGTTTGTGATTCATCCAGCCTTGCATTTAGCATGATGTACTCTGCATACAAGTTAAACAAGCAGAATGAGAATATACATCTTTGATAAACTCCTTTCCCAATTTTGAACCAATCTGTCTTCCATGTCTGGTTCTAATTGTTGCTTCTTGTCCTGTATACAGGTTTCTCAGGCAGGTAATGTGGTCTGGTAAAGTGGTCTGGTATCCCCATCTATTTAAGAATTTTCCACAGTTTATTGTGATCCACAGTCAAAGGCTTTAGTGTAGTAAATGAAGCAGAAGTAGAAGTTTTTCTGGAATTCCCTTGCTTTTTATATGATCCAACAGATGTTGGCAATTTGATCTCTGTTTCTTCTACCTTTTCTAAATCCACCTTGTACATCTGTAAGTTCATGGTTCATGTACTGCTGAAGCCTAGCTTGAAGGATTTTGAGCATTACCTTGCTAGCATGTGAAATGAGCACAATTGCACACAATCATAAGCAGACTATATCTGCTTTTCTCTTTCCAAAATCCAAAATGATTTGCTTTTTNTGTACTGCTGAAGCCTAGCTTGAAGGATTTTGAGCATTACCTTGCTAGCATGTGAAATGAGCACAATTGCACACAATCATAAGCAGACTATATCTGCTTTTCTCTTTCCAAAATCCAAAATGATTTGCTTTTTTTTTTTAAGCATATTTACTTCATTTTGAATACAAATAGGCAGGAAGAGCTCACCGTACAATGATGCAATGTCTCTAACAATTACAGTTTCATTTATAAACTATACAACTTACTAAGAGTTATCACTTAGTAAGGTGAAGTGTCAGGCATTTTATTTTTAATTATTTAATCGTAGGCAAGTTAAAGAAACATTCAAATAATGATAAGGCCTTATAACAACATCCTAAGGAAATGCTAATTATATCTGCTGTTTGTTTCATCTTTGGAGAAGCAATTTAATTGACTCAAGTTAGCAAGTGCAAGGTCAGTAAAATGCCCTTTGCCCTAATTTAGAGATGTCAAAACAGCTGAATGGAATACCAAGAGGAAGTTACAACTTGTTCATAAAATCTAATTAAAGACAAAATTTCAGCCTTAAAAATTCAAGTGGCCATCTCTGTTAAAGAACAGGAGCCAAATTTTTGAATGGTTGTAAAAAAGTTGGGAAAATGCTGTTCTAAATGCTGTATGATACAAGGATATGAACAATCGAGGGAGCAGTGACTACTCGAGTCTGGGTTCCCAGGACATAAGAGAGGTAGGAGACCTAAGCTGAAAGAACAAAGTGCTGGAAATAAAGACAGGAGGGCCAGCGGTGAAGCTCATAGATCTCAAACTGGCTAAGATAGAAACTGCTATAGAAGGGGAAGTTTAAATTCTTAAGTTTTGGGTCTAATCTGGGCACATAGCTTTTCTCATGAAGTAAGTCTTGGGTAAGAATTGTCTTTCCCTTTTCTGTTTTAGGACTCAGCTCAAAGCCTCTTTTACCAGTACATTTAGTTTTCTTCTACTGCCTACTTCTGAATTCCAATATATCACATCCATCTGCCCCTTTCTTTCTGCAAGCAGATTAACCTTGGGACCTTTGCCTGGCATAAAGAGCAATGAACTGCGGTGGACTCCCAAGACAGGAGTTCAAGTCTCTACTGCATCACTTGTTAGCAGCTAATGCTGTGCTTTCAACTGTTATCTTAGCATTATCTGCAGAATTAGCTTTTGTATTATACAAATTAAAAGGAAATTTAAGACATCCACAGATAGGCTGGTAATTTTGAATTTGTGGTGCAATTACAACTGTGGATAGATTCCAAAATTTTGTAAGAAATACAAGTCACAGACTCCATTATCTTCTTCAACAAGTATATGACTCATTAAAGTTAAGTAACCACTGATACTGAGTGACCAGGGACATCACTTTTCCTTTTTACCCTCTTTAGCACCTGGCACAGCTTTGCATATAGAATAAGTACTTGAAAATTATTGAAACATGATCTACACAGTTTCCTGTAAAACTGGAGACAGAGAAAGAGTTCTTGTCAGAGTTCTGGCAGAGGTCTGAGCAGTCTGACAACATCCTGACAGTCCATTACAGTGACCAGATGGGACCTGCACATCAGCACCCGGGTGGGGGAACCAGCCCATCCATGAACGAGGCAATTGTTCCACCTCTGATGACTAGACAGCATGTGTTCTGCAGGCAATAGGAGCAGATTAATCACCATGAAACTAAGCAGGGCGCCTTATACCAAAACTTAATTTATTGGGATGTCCACATGGTTTCCAAGGGTTTATATTTTTTTTTATTTCAAGTATCAACTAAGAAAAGAGTGGAAATTTTCTTTCATCAATAACTTGATTTTAATTGAAAAGTTATTTATTCTGAGTCTTTCCCCCAAAATAATAGACTTTCAGGGTCACACATTAGATGAGAATGTCTTATTCAGCCATGAAATGAGTTAATGAAATAGAGTCAGAAGGTCACTCTGATTTATAAAAGCATTTCTGCTTATACTCAATATAAAGCAAGCAAGTTCAGGATCCCCATGTATGAGAAATCTTCTTGTTTTAGGCTTCCCTAAGGAAAGGAAAAAGATTCCTTTTATGCTATACAAAAAAAAAAGGGTGTTTAAATATTCCACTGAAAATTATTGCAGTTAAAATTATAAACTAATTATTATTTTTCTAATCAAAGTGCTTAAAAACAGAAGCACAGTTTGATAAATTTCAAGTAATCTNTCTGAGAGATGGTGATGAACAGGGAGGCCTGGTGTGCTGCAGTTCATGGGGTCACAAAGAGTCAGACATGACTGAGTGACTGAACTGAGCTGAACTTTTTATGATATCCCTGTTTGGAAGATTACACACTGCCTAGTTCCCAGTGGCTCAGTGGTAAAGAATCCGCCTGCAATACAGGAAATGCAGGAGACACTGGTTCGATCCCTGGGTCATAAAGATCGGGGTCAGAAAGATGTCCTGGAGGAGAGCATGGCAACTGACTCCAGTATTATTGCCTGGAGAATTCCATGAACAGGGAGCCTGACAGGCTACAGTCCATAGGATTACAAAGAATTGGACATGACTGAGCATGCACACACAAAGTTCACACATACAGAAAGATGTAAACATAGAAGTAATGAATTCTAAAGGAGATGTGATTCTGACCCAGTGATGGAATCAGAATTATAAAGTGAGAAGGGATCTTAAAAGTTAATTTATGCCAATTCATGATTTTATAAATGAAGATGTTTAATTCCATCAAGATGAAGTCACATGCCCTAAAGTCACAAAACAACAGTGGCAAAGCTGATAATATAACCTTAGTCCCAGTCTCCATTTATTTGGGGGCTGTTACAAGGCCTAAATCTTTCAGTTATGATTGTGATATAGACACATTTCTACTCAAATTTAGGTCTGAAGCCTAGTGGTTAGGTTGAGGGCCTCACTGCTGAGGGCCTGGGTTCAATCGCTGGTCAGAGAACTAAGAGAACTATCCGTAAGCCATGTGATATGGCCAAACAAAACAAACAAAAAAGGAAATACATTTAAATTTAGTTCTGCGTTTACAGGAACCCAAATCTTTTCAATATATTTTACTCCAAGTACTAATCATGCCTTCTCATTTTCTGCAACCCTAGACTATTAAATAACACGAAGAAAATAACATCACTTGTCACTTATTAAAGTCCATTACATTTTACTGGACTTTGCAATTCTGGCTGTATGATCTACAGCAAGAAATTTAACTCTCTGTGCCTTCATCTTCTCATCTATAAAATGGGAATGATGATGGATAGAAACAATGTACTAAATCATGAAAGTGTGAAGAATAATGAGTAAACATATGACCAGCATTAGAATAGTGCCTGGCAGTGCTGCGTAACTATTAGCTATTATAATAATGATTTATAATCTATAAAAAGGAAGTCATATTTCCCAACTCATAATTCCCATGATTAAAGGAGGTAACTTATATGAAGTTCTTAGAACAATGTCCTGAAGATAGGAAAAGTTCAATAAATAGTGTTACTTTGAATATTAAACTCTGGTTTGGACCAAATGAGTTCTATTAAGGAGTATCATCTCATCTTCCATTAAATCTGACTCAAGAAGATTAGAACATCTCTGTGTTTTTTAAAATGATTTTGAAATAACATTAAAAAGCTATTTTGTCTACAAATACTTATAAGCTTAGAACGTAAGTATTAAACATGCAAACAAGGTTGCTGAGCCACGCTGTTAGGGGCTCACGGATCCATATACAAATAGATAGGCATAGACAATACAATACAAGCAAAATAAATTCTAATAGAAGTATACACAAAATGTTAACAGATCTTTCAGGCAATTAATTATGTATCACCTTACAGAAGGAGGTGATATTTACAAACATTCCTGAAGGGTAGACAGAAGCTTTACAGGAAAAATATAAAATACGTTTTACTCCAAGCAAAGGACCACTCGAATGGATTGTACCAGGGTATATACCATCTTATATTATGCTTACATATTGCATGTTTAATGCATTTCCTACTATGGGGTATGAGTTCCTTCGGGTCAAAGACCAGGTCTTACTTATCTTAGAACCCCCAGGACACAGCTCAGAGTCTGAGACAAATTGAGAACTTAATAAATATGTGTGGAACTGCAGTAGTTCAGTATGCTGGAACAGAGAGAAGAGGCAAGGGCAGGGAAAAATTAGGCTGTCTCAAAGTAGTCACTGTGTAAGCCGTCAGGCTGCAGAGGTTAGGTATTATATAGGTAACTGAAAGCCAATAAAATATTTTATGCAGAGAAAGTGACAAAAGAGTATAGCTGAGCATTACAAAAATAAATCTAGCTGCTGTGTTCAGGATGGATGAGAATCAGGAAACATGGGGGCAGAGAGATTATCCAAAAGTTTCTAAAAGATGGTAAGTCCCTGAATTATGGTGGTACTAAGGGGAGGAGGAAGATGTTTAGGATATTGCACCTCATTTTCTGTCTCTACTTAAATGAGGAGAATAAAGGACATCATCATTTGCTTTATTTTCTTTTACCATAACCAATTTTATCGGGTTTAGTTTCAAACAAATTTGACAAGGAAAAACAGCTGCAAAAATATTGACTAACCTTAAGTATTATCATTTCAAAATGATTTAATGTTGCCTTGTGACAATGTTAGCATCAAACCGATTAGAGCATGCTTTACCGATTGCTTCGTAGCCAAAGTAAATAATTAGATTCAGACATTACATATGAAAATTTCTCAGGTTGACACATTTTGAAAAGACCTTGGGACAGGGAATGGAACAGTTTCCCTCTCCCCCAAGCAGCTTATCTTTCTCGCATTTCTGCCAAACCAAGCAAATTCACTTTTGTTTCCACAGGATCATCAACAAAATCTAGGGAAAAAAAGTTAAATCCAGAGTCTGTATCTTAACACCTAAAGCTGATATACTCTCAGGATTTCAGGAATCAGATATGAATGCTGGCTCTGCAGGCTGAAAACTCATGCAAGTTAAAGACTAATAATTTGGCAATATATTTCCAAGCTTTATTTTTTCTTTCCTTAAACCAGCAAGTCTTAGGCATATGATTTTTTAAATTGTCCACAGTTTATAATTCTTTTTAACAGAGACATCATCTTGTTTTCCCCCTCCCCTGACTTAGGTGGTGGATTGAATGGGTTGCTTCATAAATGCCATTCAGAGGGAGTCTGCTCTGTACTTACTTAAACAGCCCCACCTTTCTACAGACCTCTAGGTCCTAAATGCATTCTTTGTTCTTCCTACCTAAACCTTTGACCTAAGCCACCATAATCACTCCTTCTGTTCTTTTAGCAGTTCATTTTCCTATCACCTTGTTCTCAGTTTGTAATCTCACTCAATCAACCAGGGCCTCAAATTCCCATTCTTTTTCTATCAATAGATTCTTGAAAAATCTACAGTTGATTATTTCTGAAATAAATACATCAAAGTTATGATTAATCATTTACTAGTTTAACTATGAAAATCCTGCACAGGATGGATTTTAATGGAATGATGACACAGACAAGATGTTCATAATCCATAATCAAGAAACCATTACAGAGCAACAGGATGGTTCTGTGGTTCAAAACTCCTATAAAGAGCATAGTATTTTCCTATATTTGTATTCATGTGCCTGCATGTTAAGTTACTTCAGATGTATCCGATTCTTGGCAACCTGATGGACTGTAGCCCAGCAGGTTCCTCTGTCCATGGGATTCTCCAGACAAGAATACTGGAGTGGGTTGCCATGCCCTCATCCAGATGATCTTTCCGACCCAGAGATTGAACCCACAAGTCTCTTAGATCCCCTGCATTGGCAGGTGGGTTCTTCACCACTACCACCATTGGGGAGTCCCCTTGCATGTCTGTGTGCACTGCTAAAGAGTATATCCAGAGTTCATCAGTATCTCCTGTTATCTTACCAAAGGCACAGATAAATTGTATATCTCCCACATAAAGTTAATAGCATACTTAAAATAATTTCTCATTTGTAACACCACAAAATCAGTCTCTACCGTCATAAAACTAGATTTCTGAAGGCAAACAACTGACTCATCCAAGATCACCAGGTTCTCTGTATATGCTGTAAAACTCTGCTAACAAGTTCCACGCTTATGGACCTCACAGCCTAGTGCAGAAAAATGCTCATCCACAACAAAAAAAATGAGAATATATCTTTTTTTTTAAACTTCTAGTGGCCGAAGACCTCATTTATTTTGGCTGCATCACAGGGCATATACGATCTTAGTTCCCCAAGCAGGGATCGAATCCATGCCCCTGGCATTGGAAGTATGGAGTCTTAACCACTGGACCACCAGGGAAGTCTTGAGAATGTACTTGTGACAAAGGACAATGGTACCACAGTAGTAGATTGTTAAATACTTTTAATAGTAAAATAGAGAGCTTCCTCCCTATCTTCATTAGCAAGCCAAATAGCACAGCTCTTGCCAATATGGTGGACAGAGAAACCAAACGGTCTCTGATCACCTTCCAACACTGAAGTTCTGTGGCATTAGAACCGTACATTGAACTCTGTTAAAACAGACACATATCAAATAACAAACTTAAATGGACACATAAGTAACTCATTCATTTGTTTACTCCAGGTCATTGCTCTATTCCCTGGAGCAGGTAGTCTCTAACCTTTGGAAAGAACAGAAATACAGTATAACGTAATTAGAGCTAAAGGGAGATCTTGATAATGCTGTTTGAATTCTCTATTACCAATTCAATGAGGTTCTGAATGGTTAAGTGGGCTTCACAAAACCAATTTGCTCTTCATGGAGGAATATGGCAGCAATGAACTCCCTGACTCACAGCCACAGGCCCCTCTATGTGAGGGGAAGGTTGAAGATCTCACAGTTCCTGTTCCTATTTGAAATAATATCTTGTTCTATAAAGAAGTCTTTATATCTCCCTGTAGTGTCCCTTCATAGAATTGTTCTTTCAGCCTGAAGAAATATTTGACCTGATGTTCTACATTCTTCCTCTTCACCCCAGAAAGGAAAGGAGTGGTCAGTCATGTGGAATCTAACAAATTTAGGATTAGGCAACACAGACTTCCTCAATGTTCACTATTAAATGAACAAAATCCCAAACCCTTGAAATACTGCTTTTATTGCCAGAAATTCTAAACTGGGTGGAGCTGACAATCTCTCTCTTGAGAAAACTACGTAGTTAAAAAATGGCTTCCCACATCCTTTAAAGAACACTTAACAGGAAGCTCTTTTTTTTGTTAAAGAAGAAATTCAAAGTTATTAAGGGCAGATTTTCATGGGGCAAAAATAAAATCACCTTTGAGCAAAATCAGTTTCCAGTCAAATTCCTCAGCAGAAAAAGCTTATAGCCAAAATGAATCCAGATCAAAACTCTGTCACCTTGGGGATTTCCTGGTGGTCCACTGGTTAGGACTTGGCACTTGCCAAAAAAAAAAAAGATGAAAGAAAGACAAACACACACATACACACCATTCTGTTACTTTTCCCTACCATTCAGAATATTCAGCAGAAAAGCACAAATTCTTACCCTACCTGCCCATCTTTTTTTTCAAAGAAATAACCATTATATTGTTAGTGCTATTTTGACGTTTCTTGAACACAGTCACATCTCCATTGTGTTCTCTGCAACATCATCTAAATAAAGACATAAAGGTGTCTTCATTCCTGCCTTCTCCATAAATTCAGCTTCTCCCTCTTGACTCCTGAATTCCCTGAGCTTCCATGACTGTCAGTCTCCCAAGACTCCTTCTATGGAACCTCTTGATCCCACAGTTTCCAGAAATGTTTTGGCTATCAAACCAACCTCACTACATATCCCAAACCTCACAACCTCCCCAAAGCCTGTTCTCAGTTTGGGTCAGGAGTTGAGTAAAGAGAGCAAACTGTTCATTCCAAAATGAAAATTAGTCCTTAATTTTGTGACTCACTGAGTCTCTTTGGCCCTCTATGAACCTGTATTTATTTCTCCTGCTTTTTCTCCAAGGCAAGGCAAGAATTCTTTCTTGGATTTAACCTTTGGAAAAAGAGCTCATCTTAAATTGGCCTCACCTGACTTTCAATTGGTTTTCTGAGGCCTGAGACTATATGAAAAGATTTTGGTGACCAAGATCGCTCACCTTCACCTATCAAACATACTGCTTATTCTCTATGTATGAAGCTTGTCTCCATAGCTAACTGGTCAAAATATATAAAGAATATTATTCAAACTTAAAATCCTGACAAAAAGACTAAATTATAAGAATATATTACTGTTTTATTTTCCTAGATGAAAAGTCTAACTCTACCTAGCAAAATAATGCAAGTTCAAATCAGAAAGAAAAAGAAATCAAATTCTCATTTGCTCATCTGCAATGGAATGTTGGAAACCGTTCTGTTCATTAAGTCTCAGACAGATCATTATCTATATCAATAATAAATCAGGTGACACCATAGGGAAACATACACTAGGAACAAGTAAAGTCTATTATATCATCAGGAGCTACATTCTTTGCAGGACAAGATGTGAAATAGGAGTGTGGTAATTTTACACCATCACATTTTCATCTACATCCATGCTTTTAAATCACAGGTTTATTCTTATTTGGCCAGCTTTCAACAATAGATGCCTTTTATAATTCATCACATGTGAGATTCATAATTTATGACTATGGATCCCTTTTAAATTCTTTGAGTAAGAATGAATAGTTTTAAATCCTCAAAAGCTTGGCCATAATAAATTTTGCTACTGACCTATAAAAAAGGCTAACATTATAAATAACTGATACATTTCCAGAAGAACAATGCAATGACAGAATAAACTGCCTCAGAAATACTTGACAGGATAATTCTAGGAAAGATACATTCTACTTTGACAATTATTTTCTTAATTCACTTTAAGGTATTGAGAATGTCTTCCTTCTTAAATTTCAAGGAATACTTAAAATCAAAACACCATGTCACAAGTGAGCATAAATTTGTTTTCCATTTAGAATGTGAATTTAATTTAAAAAAACTCAAAAATGTCAATACATTTTATGTTATAATACATCACTTATTATTGATTCCAATGGCAAGACAAATATGACAACAGCAAATAATTCCTCAAGCAAAGATACATACAAGTTAATTTACAGAGCAGAGTTATGAGACTAACTTGTAATATTTTACAATAATAATTTTAAATTACACTAATCAAAGTTAAGCATATATATATATACACACATATATAAAAGTAATGTTAAGAAGCATATATAAGCCCATCTGTCATCTCCAATTCTCTGTCCACCTCCAATCTAGAATCTATTGACATATTTACTAGTTTATTTTATATTTATTTTCATATTTACAAATAATATATATGTACTACTTTTCTTTCAATCACTCAGACATTTCTATTGAATTATTATTTACAGAAACTGAGAATTTTAGATTTCTTATGCCAACTCTTTCCCTCCAACCAAGTCCCTAACATTATAGAATATCCATTTTTATGAAAGCTATATTTAATCATTCCATTATTAGTACAAGGTAAATATTCTTCCCTACTTAGAAAAACTGTTCTTTAATGATCCTTACTTTCTTGAACGATATGTTGGTTTTGTTAACAATTTCTCAATTGTAACATTTGCTTTGACTTCATTAAGATCATGGTCAAACCTTTCCACACCTTCTGAAAACTGTGTCCATAAAATTTTCAAATGAAATTATCATATGTTTTTGTTTCTCTCCAGGAATACCCACTCCTAGACTCTTTCTTTCTTCTGCTCCAATCTGAACTGTCTGTTCTCTGGCCTGAGAAATACTTTCTCAGACTTTTTTCAACTTCTCTCCTAGTATGACTCTTCTCTTTCCTGGATCTCATGTCTTTATTCTTTGATTTATTTTCTTATTTTGGTGAGCACATCTCCAGAAGTGTCTGTGACTTAGATTTTTGAAATTTTCCATATATCCAAAGTCACAGTTTAGAAGTCTCATGCCATCAGTGCCCCAAGTTTTTGAATGTCTTCTGTTTTTTTTCTTTCTTTTTCCCTCCTCACTCTGCTATTATAAAATTTAAAATGATTGGCCTGAAAATGTCTTTTTTGTTTTTCATTTATTATGCTGGGCATTCAGCATGACATCTGCTTTGAAAATTAATTTCCACTGATTCAGGGAAATGTCCACTTGGTTTTTCATTTAGAACAAACAGATGTCAGTTATCCATGGAACTTTTCTCTAGGATTTGTCCAGAAAGGGTCCTCTGTCTTACCTAAGGAAGATAATTCTATAGAGATGTGCATGGAATTTGAATCAGAATATGTTAATGGAATTGCAAGAGGGAGATTCAAAATACAGTCATAGAATAATGTCCTTCTTAATTTAAACATGCGTGCATGCTAAGTCACTTCAGTCATGTCTGACTCTTTGCATCCCTATGGATTGTATCCTGCCTATGTAGGCTCCTATGTCTATGGGATGCTCCAGGCTAGAATACTGGAGTGAGTTGCCATTTCCTACTCCAGGGGAACTTCCCAACCCAGGGATCAAACTTGTGTCTTTTATGTCTCCTGTATTGGTAGGCAGGCTCTTTACCACTAGCGCTACCTGGGAAGCCCCCTTAATTCAGGCAGTAGGGCATAAACAAAGAAATAAGCTTTTCCGTTTAGTTTCCCATAAACCATTTTCTCATAAAGTGTTAGTTCTCTACTGATGATTTCAAAACATACACCTAAAACCCCACTGTATCTCCCAAGTCATAGTTCAGAATTTCCAATAGCTAGCTTGATATTGTCATTTTCCCCTCAGCCACCTCATCCTACCAATTACAATGACTTTAATGATATGACTGAATTCTCAGGCTCAGGATAGCAGAATCGTTTTTAGTTCTTTTTCCTTATTCCCTTACTCTTTTATTCCCCTATTTAAATAATTGGTACCTCTTAGTCTATCGCATTTCCCTCACATCAACATCCAGATAAACTTAAAGCCTTATAGATTTTCTCATGTAAATCTTTCATTCTTCTTCCTCAAACATTTATTCCTATTGCCAGCTAGGCAAACAGCCATATTACCACTTCTCAAAACTGCTGCAACAGGTTCCTAAACAACTTTGTTCTCTGCTTCCATCCCTTGCCAATCCCTCTCCAGTCCACATGAAGTTATATATTCTGTTTTTTCCCCTAATTAGAACTGTTAGAATTTCATGATCAAATTATCTAATGCCAACAAACAATTAAATTCAATAAATTAAATTTCTTCCAATTTTCCAAGTTCAATTTCACACCCAACATCCTCTGAAGTTCTTTTAAGTGTTTTGATTTATTTACCATAACACTGTGGCATCAATCTTTTTGCAGTTATTCCATCCTTTAAAAAGATTAGAAGCCCTTGCAGATAAAAATAAGTTTTAATCATCACTGCAATTCATCACCTCTTTTTTCACATAAGAAGTCTAATAAACATTTAACTGATTTTTTCAAAGTAATGATTCTTGTTTGTGTTGATTTTTCTACCTTCCATTTAAATCAGAATTTATTGCAAGCTTATTAATAATTCAGAGAGGTTAATGTGCCATTTGGAGACCCCATGTGGCTCTAGTGCTCTGTAATCATGAGAGATTCCTGTTGTGACATCCAAGTATTCCTGTCTGTGTATGTGTGTCAGGGGGTGGTTTCAGAAATAAAGCACTGTAAAGCAGTGCTTCTCAGAATTAACATGCATTCAAATCAGCTCAGATTCTTGCTAAAATAATGGATTCTCACTGAGGCATCTGAAAGAGGCCCTAAGATTTTGTATTTCTAACAAGTTCCTTATTTATGCTGGTACTACTGCAGTTGGAATAGAAACACTAAAGAAAACCATGGGCCCATTGCTCTGAAATGCTGGACTCTTTCTTCCCCACACTGGAGCTTCTCTCAAACCCTTAAATGATGGTGTGTTAATTTACGCAAAGTAGCCAAATTATTATTTTTTCTGTACAATACTACAGTGTTAGAATAAGTTAGGGATGAACAGATTTGATCAATGTGATTAACTTACAACTAGCTTAATTGCTATAAGTAATAAATGACCTACTTAGTTTCAACCAATGACATATAAAACTTTTCCCCCTCAGTTTTCTCATACAAAGAAGATAAGTAATCCATTTAATATCCATTAACCTGGAAGGAAAATGTAAAGACAAGTTATGATTTATTATCGACTTAAGTGAATTTACTATTATTTGTGGCAGAAGAAATTATATACACGATGCTTAAATATATTTTTAAAGGCCTTGAATTTTCTTCCCACCTTACTTCAATTAATTCAATAATATGTTTGGTTTCTCTCTGAAGCCTATCATAATATCCATTTTGTGCTTTATTACATCCAAGGAGCTTCTCCTCTAGTATTTAATTTGATCTTTAAGGAGAACCAGAAGGATTATCTATAATTTTCAGATAAGAAAACCTAGACTCAGAAAGAGCAACCAACTATTTTAATGGTGTAAGAACAGTACATGCCAAAGAGAGAGTAAAAACATATCTAGGTCTTCTAACTCTAAGCCCGATCACCCACTACAACTAAATTTTATATTTTAAGATCAATGAGTACACTTCTATCACTTCCCCCACTTCACCATTCCATTGGGATTACTGAAATATTTGTCTTATTTTCTAGACTGTGTCTGGCTCACTGTGGCTTTAGTGAAATAAACCTCTTTATGAGTATCTTTCCAAATAAAAAGCACTTTAGTTTTAATTTATGCCTCTTTTTAATTAATAGGATTAAAATAGCATGTTTAACAGACTCTTAGGAAAATGCAAAAGGTATACTACAAGTTCTTGAGAGGTATTCATCAAATTTTGTTAAAAAGATCCAATGACATTCATTTTTAAAATAGCCATAAATTTATATTTTACACATATATTGAAAGACCCTCACTGTAAGAAGTCCTTAATAGAGCCAAATTTTAGGTTATTGAAGTCATACAAAAAGCAATTGCATATAAAAACTTTTATCTCCTCAATAATTTATAGATAGTAAACCTACTATTTAAAAGGGAAAAAAAAATCTATTTTAACAAAACAAAAAAACAGGTTGACTGGGTTTAATACCAGAAAAATTTGCCTTTACTTAAGTTATACTCTTATAAGTTCCTTCCATATTTATGCAAAAGCAGGACGCAATCAAAGTGTCTCATAATATAGCTCTCCTTCACCCACCCCGCTGGGTGGATGACACTGCTGGCCGCGCAGACTTCAGTGCTTCTCATACGCTCTTAACTCCAGAACACTTCTTATATGATACCTTTGTATGGTGATATTAGTAACTTCTACCACTCTGTGAACCTCTACAGATCGATTACATTTAGAAAACTGCTTTACATATATTGTTAAATAGATTTTGTGTGTGTGTGTGTTCAGTAGTGCCTAACTCTTGGCGACCCATTGGATTGTAGCCTGCCAGGCTCCTCTGTCTATGGGATTTCCCAGGCAAGAATACTGGAGTGGGTTGTCATTTCCTACTCCAAAAAATAGATTTTAATTATTACTAAATAAAATTTTTAGATTACAGGCAAGTTGTAATAAAGACATTATTGAACTGAAATGCAGGAGACAGATCAGTTTTTTTAACTATCTACTTATGTGACTCTGATGTTATCATTTAATCTTTTTGAGTTATTTCCAAATCCTTACATGTAAATTTTCTAAACATATGTAGTACTTACAACCTGTGTCATTATATCAAACAATATATTTTCATATCTATTTAATCTCTCTTTCCACCTAGACAACACTTGACACTGATAATGAACCACGTAATAGTTTATTATGCAAAATAAGCCACTTTTATTAACTTGTGTTCTAAAAGGAGCCTGATTTTAGAGAAAAAAAATTGAATCTTATCATTATTTTCTTCAATAGGGTATGGATTATGCCATATTGCTCCTGAATCATTAATTATTCCTCACCTAGATTATTTCAATTAACATAAAAATATGTTGCTGTTTTACTCATAAAAGAAAAAAGAACATTCTATTGATCTCATTGTCCTTTCAGCTACTACTGCCCATGTCTCCATTATAGGAAAACCCCTTGAAAGAATTATCTACACTCATCTCCAGTTCCTGAGCCCAGAATGCATGCTTGTGTTCTGGCTCCCATTCTTGAAGATACTACTCTTATCAAGGTCAACAATAGACTTCTGTTGTTAAATTTAATGTTGATTTTTACTTATCTTTCATGACAGAGCTAAACAGGCCACTGCTGATGAGTCCTCTTCTTACTTTCTTCATATAACTTCCTCTACACCACAACTTCTGATTTTGCTCCTCCACACCTGAGCACTTCTTTTATTTCATGTTGATGCTCGTTCCTTCTCTCTCTAATTCTCTGACTTAAGGAATTAAAATTTATATATGCTAACTGCCAAATTCATATCTCCAATTGACATTGCCCATAAACTTCAGAAATTATACACTCAAATACTTTCTTGGCATTTCACTTAGATATCTAAAAGACTTCTCAAATAAATATGTCCACTTGATCTTCCCACACAGCAGTCTTTCACAATCTCCACCATCTCTATTAATATTAACCCCATCCTTAGATCAAAAAACAAACACACACCATAGGGTTAGGCTTGATTTTTCTCTTACTTCACATCCACCCCATCCAACCCATCATTCACTTCCAATCCATCAACAAACCGTATTGGCTCTACCTTTCCATCTTCTTCTACCTCCACAGAAGGAGTCTGACTCACAGACCATCATTTCCCATCTGGATTATTACAATGCTCTCAGACTTAGCTCCCTAGTTTCCTGATCTCTCCTTTTTATTGCACACAAAACAGAAGCCAGAGTGATCCTATAATAATGAAAGTCAGATCCTGTCACCTCTGTGTTCAAAATTCTCCAGGGGACTCCCATAACATTCAGGCTAAAAGCCAATGTTTTAACAATGGCAACAGTGAAAGAATCTGATCCTCTTTCCCTTCTATTAACTCTGATTTAATCATTTTTCTTATTTCTCCTATTCCATGCTTTTTTAGCCAACAGGTCAGTTATTATTTTCTGTGAAACATTATTATCTTGCTAGGTATTAATAGTTGTTCATTTAACAGTCTTCTTTGGGATCCTTGAATGTGCCAGACAAAAACCATTTCCACATGCAGCCTCAGTTTAGGGAAAATATGTCCAGGAAAACAAGTGAGTTCATAGAAAGTATCAATGACTTGCTCCATATGGGGAAAAACAGATTCCTCCTATAAGATTGATTATGTTTGTTCGTTATGTATTTAAGGGGAGATAAATTCAGGGCAAATCATTGATTTGACAACAAAAATGTCCGCTTTTGAAAAGAGCTTCTGAATGATTTTATGATTCCTTTTAACCCACTCTGAAGGTTACCGACCACTCAAAGACACTCCTCTTATCAAGGTCAATAATGATCCAAAGGCTAGTTTACTACTAGAATATGATGAAGATAAAAATACTTGTAAAGTACCTTCAATAAATTCACAGTCTGTGGGTGGCACTGGACTAAGAGAAACTAACTCTAGTTGAAAATCTCTGAGAATAAACAGAGGCAATTTTAATATATGCTGTAAATCCCCAGGAGGAAACTATATAATATTTTTCAAACTTGCTTACACAGGGAAAACTGTGGTCTAGGAACAACCATTAATACCTAGCAAGATAATAATGATTTGCAAAAAATAACTGACAGCTAAATACTTACTATGTCAAACACTGTTTTTCATGCTTTACATGAATCAAGATACCTTCACAATATCCTTATTAAATACATTAATGCATTTAGAAAACTGCAATACAGAAAGTAAACATCCAAATATCCCACAGACATATGCAGTTCGGCTTCAGAATCTGTCTTCTTCATTGCTATACTCAATCGAGATGAACAGAATCAATATTTGACTAGTCAAATCAAGTAGGTTAGATGCCTCAAATTGTTATCTCTACTTGAGACATGCCGCATTTCAGTTTTACAGATTTCTTTGCAAATAATAAAAAACATATAGACATCCATTCATTCCTCAGAAAATTCAACAAAATTACTATTCTATCAAATACACTAATGTTTATTTGTATAATGGCAGATGAAATTTTTAAAGGTGACATCAAGCTTTTTTTCTACAGAAACACATATAAGTTTTGGAGGAGCAAAAAATAATTAGTACTCTCAGTAGTTATTGAAAAGAGCATATTGCCAATGATGTAATAATGAAGACTGTTTTCTTCTTCTTTTATATATCTTGATATTTCTATTTCTGAACATGCAATATCTCTCTCAAGGGCATAAAGTGGCAAGAACATGGACCTGAACTAGAGAGATGGAAACACACAACTTAGCTCTTTCACTTAACAGCTTCATGCTTTAGGGCAAGGCCTTCAAGCTCTGACCTCATGTTTCTTATCTATAAAATGGGTATAAAAACAAGGTTCTTCATAGTGTCCTAAAACTTAGGCATGATAAAGTCTAACAAGGATCCTGGATTCAGTCTTTTGCCTTATATCCTGGATGGCACAACCCATGATTGAAGTAACTTTCACTCGTGTGTTTACCTGTTTATTGTTTGCCTTCCTATCTGGAAAAGAAATTCAAAAGAGAGCGGCTTTTCCTTTTCCAAAGCTTTTGTACATTCTCTTTAGCTGTATTACCTATCTCATCTTTAGGAGTTTTCCAAACACCACTGCAGATACTACAGATTCCTGGGTATGAATATCCTTAACTTGTGCAAGTTTCTTCATCGGGAGAACAATATACAAAATGTTTATACTAATTTCAAGATTGAAGTTGGTCATTTTTCAAAAATTATATCTACTACATCTGCAGTATAAAGTATACAAGTCACTGAGAAGCCCACCTTGTAAGGCCATATATGTATGTATATTTTATCCTTATAACACAAAATACAGAAACCCAGATCATCCTGACCTCCAGGTTCCTTACTTAATATTCTAGAAACTGATTTAGCACGCATAAATGTGTAAGAATTCAAAATATTCAACTGAGAGGGAATCTCTTTACACAACAAAAGAACCAAACAAGCTCTTGTGGATTCAGAGGTTCAAAACTAAGTCTATCAAAGGGCATTCTTTAGATAAAATGGTTATTATATTTCTGTTGACCTTTAAGAAATCCTGTAAAATAATCTTGCAGCTGTTCAAAGTAGCTAACTCTACTGATATGGGCTGTGTCTCCGGTCTGCACATAAGGAAGCTTGAGTTATGGAAAGTAAAGCTGATTTTGTGCTCATAAAAATGAATAATTTTTGAAAATTACAATCAACTTTTCATTTGAACTGAATTTTCTAGCCTCATATCCTGGAAGTGAATAACTAACAGCAGCCACAGGGCACTACTTGGAGGGTGGTGGAGGAAGGAGGTGCGGGGGAGAGGGAGTGTGTGTGGGTAACACGGGTGAATTCAGAGATTTTTTAAATTACTTCCCTGCATTCAATCTTTGCTACTGCTTTTGAAATGCAGATAACCTACCTGTAAATAAATACCTAAAAAATAAAGTATACTAAATATAAGAACCATAAAAAGAAGAGTTCTTATTGCATTGAATCCAACATTTATACCAGTTCTTTTATATAAGTACTAGGTGCTGGGAGAAGTGAGAATATATAGAATATATAAAGAGATAAATAAAACAAGGTTTTAAACTCTTACATGCTTTTGTACTTTGTATTCCAAGTACAAAAACAGATTCAGCTCCCTAAAACTTTCTTATTAAGAATAAGCTAATTACCAGCAGCTACCTAAAATTAATGTTTTTAATTCCTTTTAATTTTTAGAGCCTGATCCATTATTTTCAAATGATCAAGTTACCACGTTTGAGTTAACATTTTACAATTAATCGTACAAAATTTTGATTATGACTACAAATTAGCACAATGACAATCTTTACTTCCTGTAAGACTATCAGAGGAGATGAAATCCCACAAATCTGTAAATCTCTTTTGGCCCCTGAGTAATCTTAAATAGAGACTGTGGTTTTCTTCAAGCCCATTTGATTTTGACAACTGAAATCATACAATCAGTCAGGTAGGTAAGTGCCTCAGGGAAGAAAAGCTCTTGTCCAGGGTGTGAGAAATATGAATAGGTACACAGGCTCCCGGCAGTACCGGGCTGGCTCAGGAGTTGAGCCACCAACTAATTTGAGATCTTAATTTCTTAGTTTCTCAGTACTTCAGTATCCTCATTTATAGGAAGATGATAATAATCTCCACCTCCCAGGGTGGTGATGAGGATAACATAATTCACACACAATCCTTATTTCAATGCTTAGCTCATGAGGAATCCCAGAGAGTAATCATTAACTATTATTAAAGTTTCTTTCCAAGTCTATTTTGCAATTTATATTCATCAATACAATGGTCTGGCATTATTCACCGTATCACAGAAACCAGGTAATATTTCCTTTTTTCTCCCTTCAGTCTATTTTCAAACTTTCTATTTTTTTTTTAACTGTTTGACTTTTACTATTTGTTTTCTGTTCTGTGAGGAAGTGAAGTGAAAGTTGCTCAGTCGTGTCTGATTCTTTGCAACCCCAGGGATTGTAGTCCACGGAATTCTCCAGGCTAGAATACTGGAGTAGGTAACCTTTCCCATCTCCAGGGGATCTTCCCAACCCAGGGATCGAACCCAGGTCTCCCCCTTTGCAAGAGGATTCTTTACCAGCTGAGCCACAAGGGAAGTCCAAGGATACCAGAGTGGGTAGTCAATCTCTTCTCCAGCGGACCCTCCTAACCCAGGAATTGAACCGGGATCTCCTGCGTTGCAGGAGGATTCTTTACCAACTTAGTTATCAGGGAACTTAAGGTAAATGTAGAGGCATTTGCCTTAAAAACAGGCAAACAAATCAGACATGTGCAATATGATGGGTTGTGAAAAGCCCATATTATGTATCCATATCCCTATTAGGATAGAAAACATTTCCATAATTCAAGGAAGTTTCCTCTCACATTCCTTTCCATATGATCATCCCTCAACCAGGCAAAAGCAATATCTTGATTTTTTTAAAAAGCCATAGGTTAGAACGCTAGCAATTTGAGAAGAATGTAAAAACTCAAAGATAATGATGCTAGCTTAACTCGTTTGTTCATGAGATATAACTTCAAAACAAATACCAACATATGAAATGTGTAGTGTATGTAATAAAATAATTCCACTTACGCTTACATTAAGCATCAAATTAGCTTTTACTATTGATATTTAATTTGAGCTGAAAAGCTATCTTTTAAAAGATTACCTTTTAATCTTTAAGATAACTTTTTATCTTTATCTGCCAGCATTATTTTTACCTTCCAAGTTCAGAATAAAGGAGAATCCCCTACCAGGCTCCTCTGTCCATGGGATTTTCCAGGCAAGAATACTGGAGTGGGTTGCCATTTCCTTCTCCAATTCCTCTCATTAGTTAAGGTATTAAAGAGGCCAAGGGGATACCAGGAAAAAAAAATCTTCAAGCACAAAACTTGGCACATCCTTTCTCTCTCTCTCGAGATATATATATATATATATTTATAAATTACACTTACATATAAGCATGCTGGTTAAATACTAGCATATAAACTTTGCTTTTAAATATTTAAATTAATATAAAAGTGATTAGATTTCACTTCTTAAATGTTTTCTCATCTGTTTTAAGCCTTTCACACTTCTTAAACAATAAAATATGTATATGCTTGAGATATTCAAGATATGTTAGTTTGTTAGTATTTTGAAGATATCTTAATGTTTTTTAAAAATGCCAAGGATAAGCCAATTAGTAGCAGTTGTATGGAATTAACAATTTTTCTATTTTTAGGGTGTTAGGTTGCTCTCTGCAGGCCTATGAGGCCTCTACTTGCCCAGCTTCAAGACCAAAGAAAGAGCCCAGGGTCAGCGACAGAAATATCAGTAGTTTAACAGAAGGGGAACTTACATGTCTGAAGTAAGATCTTAGAGCAACACCCCACAGAGGTTATGACTGACCCCAATGCAGAACATGGCAGCAGGCTTCACTCTCAGATGCCAGGGGTTAGGGGGTACGGGGGAAGGAGGGGGAGCAATGTTACCATTTACAGAAAGAATTGACAGCAGGTTGGCTCATCAGTTATAAAGGCAGAAACCCCTTCCTCCGCTTTGATAGGCTATCTTGGTGGCTAAAAGTTAGAACAATCATTAGCTGGAGCCTAAGGAAGCATGTAGGAAAGTCTGGCAGATGTAGGTGAAGCGGGTACTGGTTGAGCAGGAGACTTACAGAGAGCAAGAGAAAAACCATCTTGAGTGGCCTGATCATATATAGGGATTGATTTAATACAAGCTGACTACAACTTGAGGATGAAATTTCCTAATTATGCTAATCAATAGTTAATACTTGTAAATAATGAACTGAAAAGTATACATGGACAGTTTTTACATCTATTTTCTTCACCAAGAAAAATAAATAATTGGGTTTTGTATTCTATAATAGTATTATTGTTAACTGATTACGAACATTTCACCGAACTCAGCATGCATTTCTAAATAAAAGAAGAGATGCTGAAAAACACTGACACATTTACCTTTGTAGATTAGCTTGAGTCGTGGAATATTTTGCTTAGAAGTTCTAATGACTGGAAGAAACAGCATGGTCATGCTTATCATCATCAAGGCACGAAAAAGATGAAAATTGTGGCTTCTGGACTTTGGTCTCTCATCTTTAGTAACAACCATGATGAAAACAATGTTCTCTTTCAAACAGTGTTAACTGAATCTAAAAAGAAGAAAAAAACTATTAATATAGCATTTTGCAGATTTCTGTATACTTAGTGAATTATAGTTTTCTGAATGTATGTTTTTTTAAAGAATAATTTCTCCTTCTCTCTTGTTCTGCTCTTACAAATTGTTGCAGAGGGAATGAATCAGAACTGAGTAATAAAAATGTAATAAATAAACAGCTGGCTTTACTCAGACATGCAGATGAGTGCAAAACAAAAACTTCAGCTACTTAGGTTAACTAGCATCTCTTGTTCTACTAAAATGTTTGTCTTGTTTTATGCAAATATAGGAGGAACCAATTCTTTCTGTATCTTGATGGATTCGTGGTCAAAAAAGAATACTGGTAGAAGCCTACTCTTGCCTCATACCTTCCTCAAAGAAAAAGATCCTCAGGTAAAACTGAATAAAAGCTATCATTTTGAGAGAGTTCCTTTGTTTCTGACCAAAAAATATTCCCAAGTCTACCTATAATTGGGACAATGAAACATGATCTGGTCAGGGCCACCAGTACAGATTTTAGACCTGGGACAAGGCAATCTTACCTGTAACCTATATTACTCCACACAGGGTGGCACTGAATATAAAATACTGTAGAAGAAAAACATTTATAAGAGGACATAGTTATTATAGGTTGCCACAATCAAGCTGCCTTGGTTGTCTTTGTTAAGACATAGAATAAATCAAAACTCACATATTTCCAACTAAGCCTTGTAATAACAATTATAAATAATATTCATTGAGTATTTACATGAACCAGGTACTTTTTAAAAAGTGGTGTAAAAATCTTATGCTACTGTTCATTGTATGCTTTTATACCTTATTCAAGAATCTATATTTATTTAATTGCATTGAGCAGGTTCAGCTGCATGCAATAAATTCTGATAAATTTCCGTTTCATTTTTGCTATTGCTGTTGTTGCTAAGTCGCTTCAGTCGTGTCCAACTCTGTGCGACCCCATAGACGGCAGCCCACCAGGCTCCCTCGTCCCTGGGATTCTAGAGGCAAGAATACTGGAGTGGGTTGCTATTTCCTTCTCCAATGCAAGAAAGTGAAAAGTGAAAGTGAAGTTGCTCAGTCATGTCTGACTCCTAATGACCCCATGGACTGCAGGCTACCAGGCCCCTCTGTCCATGGGATTTTCCAGGCAAGAGTACTGGAATGAATTGCCAGTGACTTCTCCACTTCATTTTTATTCTGTTAGATTATTTTCTAATCTTCCATGTTATGGCTTTTCAAACATATCCATCATTTAAAAGTGGACATTTAAAAGTGGACATTTAAATTCCAAATACATGGAGTTTTAAAAATATCTTTGATATTACTCTCTCATTTTGATATTAATTTCTAATTTAAATACTTTCTTCTCTACAATCACCCTCTGTGTTTTTTTCAGTCTTCTAACTTTAGTGAGGCTTTAAATGGGTAAGTCAAATATCTCCTTGTTAAATGTCACATTGTAGTTGAAAATATGTGGGTAATTTTCAAATATCTTTTGATACTGATTTCTAACATAATTCCACAGTAATAAGAGAACAGACTATGTGATTTAAATACCTTTAAACCATGAAATTTTTGCACCTTCCTTTATGTTCTTGGATATGTTACAGTGTCTCCTAGTTTATACTCTATGGGAACTTGGACAAAATTTGTATCCTGTTATTTTGTGGAAATTGTATAATTCTTAATTACGTTGAATTGGTTCATGGTACTTTTCATGTCTACTACATACTTCTACTTTTCTGTATATTCATTCTATTAATTTTTGTGAGTTTGATATTGAAACTCCAACTAAAAATCTTAATTTATTTAATTAAAAAATAATTGTAATATATAGTGGAACTATATGTAACTTTATTCTGTATTTTCCAAGTCTCCTATAATGTGTTATCTTACTTTCATAATTTAGAAAATAAAAAAGAAAGAGATGAAAAAAGCTGGTTTACATAAATTAAATGACCTAATGCTGATAAATTAAACAAGTATGTCATTAGATTGAGGTTTCTCTAATGCCATGATAGCCTATCTAATTGAACAAAATCTAAGCCTGTAAATGCCTCAAAAGTACAAATTAGTAACACTAAGAACAACCAATCAAACAGTTAACTAGGCTTTAAGGTATAGGCAATCAAATAATCTTCCTGTTTTGAAAATTTTCTTTAGGTAAGTCTTTCCCCTAATATCCATCTATCAGTGGAGTGCTCTTAACCACTTTCAGTTTCAGTTCAGTTTAGTTGCTCAGTTGTGTCAGACTCTTTGCAACCCCATGGACTAGAGCATGCCAGGCTTCCATTTCCATCACCAAATGCCAGAGCTTGCTCAAACTCATGTTCACTGAGTTGCTGACGCCATCAAACCATCTCATCCTCTATCTTGACTTCAATCTTTCCCAGCATGGGGGTCTTATTATTCTAATGAGTCAGTTCTTCACCAGCTGGCCAAAGTATTGGAGCTTCAGCTTCAGCATAAGTCCTTCCAATGAATATTCAGGGCTCATTTCCTTTAGGATTGACTGGTTTGATCTCCCTGCAGTCCAAGGGAATCTCAAGAGTCTTCTCCAACACCACAGTTCAAAAGCATCAATTCTTTGCTACTCAACTTTCCTTATGGTCCAACTCTCATATTCAAACATGACTACTGGAAAAACCATAGCTTTGACTAAATGGAAGTTTGTTGGCAAACTGACATCTCTGCTTTTTAATATGCTGTCTAGGTGTGTCATAGCTTTTCTTCCAAGAAGCAAGCATATTTTAATTTCATGGCTGCAGTCATCACCTGCAGTGATTTTGGAGCCCAAGAAAATAAAAGTCTCTGTTTTCATTGTTTCTGCATCTATTTGCCATCCAGTGATGGGGTGCCAGATGCCATGATCTTAGTTTCTTGAATGTTGATTTTTAAGCCAGCATTTTCACTCTCCTCTTTCACTTTCATTAAGAGACTCTTTAGTTCCTTTTCACTTTCTGCCTAAGGGTGGTGTCATCTGCATATCTTAAATTATTCATATTTCTCCCAGCAATCTTGATTCCAGCTTGTGTTTCATCCAGCCAGCATTTAGCATGTTGTACTCTGCATATAAGTTAAATAAGCAGGGTGACAATATACAGCCTTGAGGTACTCCTTTCCCAATTTGGAACCAGTCCATTGAAATGGTTGTTTCCAAATTTACTGGCATATTGAGTGCAGCACTTTAACAGCATTATCTTTTAGGATTTGAAATAGTTCAGCTGGAATTCCATCACATCCAATAGCTTTGCTCATAGTGATGTTTCCTAATGCCCACTTGACTTCAGACTCCAGGATGTCTGGCTCTAGGTTGGTGATCACACCATCATCATTATCTGGATCATGAAGAACTTCTGTGAATTCTTACCCTCTTAATATTTGCTGCTTCCATTAGGTCTGTATCATTTCTGTCCTTTATTGTGTCCATCTTTGCATAAAAAGTTCCCGTGGTATCTCTAATTTTCTTGAATAGATCTCTAGTCTTTCCCATTCTATTGTTTTCCTCTATTTCTTTGCATTGTTCACTGAGGAAGACTTTCTTATCTCTCCTTGCTATTCTTTGGAACTCTGCATCAAATGGGTGTATCTTTCCTTTTCTTCTTTGCCTTTTACATCTCTTCTTTTCTCGGCTATTTGTAAGGCTTCTCAGACAGCCATTTTGCCTTTCGCATATCTCCTTCTTGGAGATGATCTTGATCATGGCCTCCTGTACAATGTTACAAACCTTAATCCATACTTCTTCAGGCACTCTGTCTATCAGATCTAGTCCCTTGAATCTATTTCTCACTTCCACTGTACAGTCGTGAGGGATTTGATTTAGGTCATGCCTGAATTGTCTGGTGGTTTTCCCTACTTTCTTCAATTAAAGTCTGAGATTTGCAATAAAGAGTTCATGTTTGAGCCACAGTCAGATTCTCGTCTTGTGTTTGCTGACTGTATAGAGCTTCTCTATCTTTGGCTGCAAATAATATAATCAATCTGATTTTGGTATTGACCATCTGGTGATGTCCATCTGTAAAGTCATCTCTTGTGCTGTTGGCAGAGAGTGTTTGCTAAGATCAGTGCATTCCCTTGGCAAAACTCTGTTAGCCTATGCCCTGCTTCATTTTGCACTCCAGGCCAAATTTGTCTGTTACTACAGTTATCTCTTCACTTTCCACTTTTGAATTCCACTCCCCTTGTTGAAAAGGACATCCTTTTTGTTGTTAGTTCTAGAAGGTCTTTTAGCACTTCATAGAACCTTTCTACTTCAGCTTCTTCAGTATTAGTGGTTGATACTTCAGTTTGGTATCACACAATTCAGATTGATTTTTGCTCAAATATACTCTTAAAATTTTTAACATGCCTCCATTTATTTTTTATCAATGCTAGTGATATACAAGAAAGACAGGTAATTATATATTTTCCTCATTTTACAGAGGAGGAAACTGAAGTACACATTTTGATAATTCTCCCAAGGTCATACAGAAAATAAGAGATGAATTAAACATTTTTTCCAGACTTTAGATAGAATCAGCCTCCTTAGCCCCAAAGTATTTTATGTGCTTTTCATTATGTCACAATCAAGTTATTTTCAACTCTTGAAAAGTCTTCCCTCTCCTTGATATTTTCTAAGACATAACTCATAGGAACAATATTGCTTTGCTGCTTCTGGGAAGGATTCCAGATGTGGTACCTGCTTCAAGTATCAATAATTTCTGTACTTCCTTACTGACAGTTAAGCCATAATGAAAAAATATTATACTTTAGTAATTATCTAATTATTTAATATCAAAATAAATACTGTATGCCTATATGGTTAATTTTAAGAGAAAATCTATTGAGTATTTTTCTTATGGAAGATCAACTCTTTATTAAAATGCTTTTATTAGAATGACTTTGAATCAAGATTCCTTAAATTTATCTTAAATTTCAGAAGTCAAAATCAGTTTCAGATGGTGAAATAAAACAAATTATATATGTATTAATTTTACACATAAGACAAATATTCTAAGAATACATTACAGATTGTATGTTGTTTATTCATGAATAAACATGAATGCTTAATACAATATGCTTTCTTAGTTACTTTAATTACCTGTAGGAAGTACCAAACTATTCTATCTTTGTGTAATCTGTGCATATTTAATTATTTGATTTAGAAAATTACTACAAATGAAAAAAATCAAGTTGATTTAGATACTCATTTAAGAATAATGTACCAAATATGCCACACAAATTTTCTTCACATTTGCTTGACATTTTGTGATGATTCCAGAGATCTAATTGCCAACATCCATTGGATCATAGAAAAAGCAAGAAATTCCAGAAAAACATCTATTTCTGCTGTATTGACTATACCAAAGCCTTCAACTATGTCGATTTAGCAAACTGTGGAAAATTCTTCAAGAGATGGGAATACCAGACCACCTTACCCGTCTCTTGTGAAATCTGTAGGCAGGTCAAGAAGCAACAGTTAGAACCAGACATGGAACAATGAGGGTGATGGAATTCCAGTTGAGCTATTTCAAATCCTAAAAGATAATGCTGTTAAAGTGCTGCACTCAATATGCCAGCAAATTTGGAAACAACCATTTCAATGGACTGGTTCCAAATTGGGAAAGGAGTATGTCAAGGCTGTATAATGTCACCCTGCTTATTTAACTTATATGCAGAGTACCCCATGGGACATTCCAGGCTGGATGAAACACAAGCTAGAATCAAGATTGCCAGGAGAAATATAATAATCTCAGATATGCAGATGACACCACCCTTATGGCAGACAATGAAGAGGAACTAAAGAGCATATTAATGAAACTGAATGAGGAGAGTGAAAAAACTGGCTTAAAAGTTAACATTCAGAAAATCAAATGGCATCTGGTCCCATCACTGCATGGCAAATAGATGCAGAAACAATGGGAACAGTGAGAGATTTATTTTCCTGGGCTCCAGAATCCCGGCAGATGGTGACTGCAGCCATGAAAATTTATGACCAACATAGACAGCATATTAAAAAGCAGAGACATTATTTTGCCAACAAAGGTGGGTCTAGTCAAAGATATGGTTTTTCCAGTAGTCATGCATGGATGTGAGAGTTGGATCATAAAGAAAGTTGAGTAGCAAAGAACTGATGCTTTTGAACTGTGGTGTTGGAGAAGACTCTTGAGATTCCCCTGGACTGCAGGGAGATCAAACCAGTCAATCCTAAAGGAAATGAGCCCTGAATATTCATTGGAAGGACTTATGCTGAAGCTGAAGTTCCTATACTTTGGCCAGCTGGTGAAGAACTGACTCATTAGAAAAGACCCCAAACCTGGGAAAGATTGAAGGCGGGANTCAAACCAGTCAATCCTAAAGGAAATGAGCCCTGAATATTCATTGGAAGGACTTATGCTGAAGCTGAAGTTCCTATACTTTGGCCAGCTGGTGAAGAACTGACTCATTAGAAAAGACCCCAAACCTGGGAAAGATTGAAGGCGGGAGGAGAAAGTGATGATGAAGGATAAGATGGTTCGATGGCATCAGTGGATGTGAGTTTGAGCAAGCTCCAGGAGTTGGTGATGGACAGGTAAGCCTAGTGGGCTGCAGTCCAAGGGGCTGCAAAGAGTCAGACATGACTGAGCAACTAAACTGAACTGAATGATATAATTTAAGAGAAAACAGACATTTCAGTCTGACATAAAAGATCTATATTATCAGCAGCCCTTAATAAAAATTCTAGCTTTAATAATTTAAGTAAAAATATATATTTTAGAATAAAACACTAATGAAGTCCCTCAGTAAATAACATTTTTAAGACAAACTCTAAAAGACTAAAGTTTTATATTATATAAAAACTATTAGGACAACACATACACTGTTGGCACAAAACATTTAATTGGTCTACAGAAAAATTTATAAGAATTAGTTTTAAATTATGTGAGCTTTCAATTACTTGGTGTCTTAAAAAAATTTATTTCTTCACCTTTTTAATTTTACATTTATGCTTGTAAAACACAGATACATTCTTTGTGTTATAGATTTTCCTTAAAAACATGTTTTTTTGCAAATGAAATAGTTTTTAAGGAATATACACTTAACAATATATATTATATATATATTCCTGGTCACTAACAACATAACTCATCTCCAAACATTAAGGTGAGAAGAAAGATAAGAGTCTTTTCTAAAAGGAGCAGTTGATTAGATACAAATAATAAACTCTCAAAAAATAACTGCTAATATCAAGATAATGATATGATGCTATGGAAGACAATCAAAGGGGTTTAATATAGGTTTAAGTAAGACAAAGCTAGTTTCACAGAGAAAGAGAATAAAAAAGGAGAGAAAAAAAAAAGCAGAGGAAGAAAAAAAGGAGAGACACATCAAGATGACAATGATACCTAGTGAAGGGTTCCAAAAGAGATGGAAGCATGATTTAAAAAAAAAAAAAAAACGGGTAAGGGAGGTAGCATGATTCAGTAGGTGAAGGAGAGAGGAAACCAAACAGGAATTCAGCCTAACATTTAAATGTGCCTCGTGCCTGTTCTGATATCTAATATAGTACAACTCAAATGACACAGCTATTCCACACTGCCTTTGGTCTTAGACCATGAGTGCTGTTATCATCTATTTTCATCAGTGCTTTTTTGATCCCACATGCCTGTTATTTTCAATTTTCCCAACATCATCATGTTAGCAGAACATGGGTATCTGATCACAGCAGATCCACACCTTTGCCATACAAACATGCATACTTCCACCTACCCATAGTCTCCAAGAAGACTAAAAGGTTAGTTGAATGTCAGGATTAAACTAGGGCTTACCTGGTCATTCAGTAGTAAAGAATCTGACTACCAAAGCAGGAGACACAGGTTTGATCCCTGAGTGGGGAAGATCCCCTGGAGAATGAAATGGCAAACCACTATAGTATTCTTGCCTGGGAAATCCCATGGACAGAGGAGCCTGGAGGGCTACAGTCCATGGGGTCAGAAAAGAGTCAAATACAACTTAGTGACTAAACAACAACAACAAAGAGTTTAAGTATATTAAATTTCTCATTAGGTTTAGTTTTCCTGCGCTTCTGGACATGTGTGATACTATTCTTTTATGACATGTAACTGTGCACGTAGTGTGTGAATGCATGTTTATGTACACAGGCAAAAGAGAGGAAACTTTCTGTGTGTGTGTGCATTTTATTAGCAATAATGACCTCAGTACAGGACATTTCCTGTGAATTAATGATCAGTTGGGGTTAATGGCCCTTAGCTATGTATTGAGATATCTGCTCCTCCAACTGGTCATTAATCGCTAAGACATGCCCTGTGCCTCCAACACTATGTTAAGAAGATTGATGTTTTGGTTTTCAATGAACAGTAGTCATACTGTTCCCTGTTACCTAACTCATTAATATTGTTAAATAAGCTAAAAATCAAAGCACTGCTTTCCTTGCTACTGTGGCATTCCAGTAAGTGCCCACACGTGCTGAAACATTTGTTAAGGGTGACGGACAAAATAAATCAAAAATTCTGAACCTCCTGAAATGTTTTTTAAAACTTTATATATGTTTCTCCTATAAAACAGCCACTATCTATAATCTGCTGTTCCTAATTCTTTGTTTCTCCTCCCAACCATCCTTTAAATTCAACAGCTAAACTTTTAATTGAGATCACTTATGGATTAAATGCATTGCCAACAACCTCTCCACTAATCTATTGATACTTTGCTATCTTCCAGTGTATGTTAGTGTGTGTGTGTGTGTGTGTGTGTTTTGTACCCGTAAGAGTGTGTGTCCCGCATCTGGGAAGAATTACAAAAGTAGGTGTGATTTAACCTAAAGTGGTAGATTTGGTGAATTGCACAGGTTATACTGTGCGCTACTGTCTGTAACAAGCTCGACCTGGAGCCAATTAACTGCACGTAATCTGTTCCAGATGTGCACTGGGACAAATAGCACTCTTGGGGATCTTCAGATGTGAAGCCAATAGGGAGTGTTCTGATTATGAGCGAGTTTTACACACTGTTCCACTAAATCAGAGATTCAAATACAGAATCTCACACTCAAGAAGGCCTTATGCCATTTCCCAAAGGAATACAGAGTCCAGAACTTATTAGATGGATGGTAAATTGTCAAAGATATTATTTGAGGAGCAAGGGATATAAAATTTCACATTTGAACTTCATTAATTTGTCTTATTTACATCTATTTGTTCCAAGTCACTGAGGTAAGAATGTATTATTATGGTGAAAAACTAGATTCTATACTTAGGATAAGAATTAAAATACAATATAAGTCTTCATACCTGAAAAACCTGAACTTAGGATTCTTTTTCAGGTGTGTGTGTGTGTGTGTGTGTGTGTGTAGGTTTGGGAAAGAAGAATTCTTGATTTCTTAATTTATAAATAGCTATTTATTCTTCATGGGTGTCCCTGGTAGCTCAGATTTTAAAGAATCTGCCTGCANAGAATTTAAATAACCTCATGGGATACTTGGAATTGAACAACATACTATACTCAATGGTATATTCAGAATATAGCAATGACATATGCTATAATTAAATATATCCTTTGCATTGGATCTTACTACGTTACATACATGTTTTAATTTTTATACGTCTATCCATCTAAGCCTATTTAATTCAGTGTACTGTTTTCCATTTCTACACCTCATCTTTGCTTTTAAAATGGATGGAATGATCTTGCACAAACTGTTAGCAATGCCTTTTGCTTTTCATCTTCTTTAAAAAAATTACTCTAATTATGATGCCACTTAAGTTTACATATTTTATATGAGGCTGACATCCTTTGACATATATAAAGTATTAAGTAGTTAATTAAAATAATTTTTCTTCACAAAATAGTAGTCATTTAAAAAGGTGTATTTTGGGAATTCCCTGGCAGTCCAGTGGTTAGAACTCTGTTTTCTCTATCAAGGGCCTGAGTTTGATTCCTGGTTGAGGAACTAAGATCCCACAAGCCACATGGTGTGGCAAAAAAGTAAAATAAACATAAATTTTAAAAATAAGTTATATTTTATCCAAGATCAATTTTACAAGTTTTTTTTCATGTACCTAAATTGTTCTTTTATTATAAAGCATATTTTAAAATTCATAACAGCTTGCAAAACATGGTTGCTCTAACTTCATTCCCACTAGCTATCTGTTTTATATGTGCTAGCGTATGTTTCCATGCTTCTCTCTCCATTCATCCCACCCTCTCCTTCCCCTCCTGTGTCCACAAGTCTGTTCTTCTATGTCTGTGTCTCCAACCCAATACTGATATTTTAAAAATATGCTGTTTCATTATTTTGTAGACTGTTCCTCATTTGTAACACATTCATTTTCAAGCTTAAGTAACCAGTCATGGTGATTCCCTGATCATACAGAAACTAGTGGCAGAGCACCTCGCACATGAATAAAAGAAATAACTGTAAAAATAAAGAAATAAATAACCACCCTAAATCTTTTCGGCCTCAATTAGAATAAGCAGGAGATTCCTGAGTTGAGCAGCCAGCTACAGATGGACATTTACTCATTTTTTTTTAATATATTTCTCTCCTAGAGAAAATATCATATCACCTCTTACCTCTGAGGTTGACTTACAAGTAAAACGGACACTGGAGTCTGAATTTTAAAATACAGAATTCACAGGACTTCCCTAGTGGTCCAGTGGTTAAGAATCTTCCTTGCAATGCAGGGGACATGGGTTTGATCCCTGGTCGGGGAACTATGATCCCACATGCTCTGGGGGCAACTAAGCCCCTGTCTCAACTATGAAGCCTGACAGCCACAACTAGAGAACCCTTGTGCCACAACTAATGAAGCCCGAATGCTCTGGAGTCTGCATGCCACAGCTAGATAGACTGTGCTCCACAACAAAAGATGCCACATGACACAACAAAGATCTCATACGCCACAACTAAGACCCAAGGAACTCAAATAAATAAATACTTTAAAATAAATACAGAATTTTTTTTAGATATAATCTCTCAGCATCCTCAATAATTAACCTCATTCATTTTTATCAAGTGTCACAGTAACTATAACTTTCTTGAATCTCTCAAGGGTAACATAGCCTGGTGATGGTTTGGGTTGTAATCCATTTTGCGACTTATCAGCTTTATGTCCTGAAAGAATTAACTTAATTTCTCTGATCTCAGTTTCCTCATCTATAAAATAGGATTATCAGTTCTTATTAAATATGGTTGTTGCCAGAATAAGATGAGATCATTCATGGAAATCACTTATGACCTTGCAAGGCACATAGTTAGCTCTCAGAAATGGCTGGCTTACAGTTCCTCCACTTTTGCATGAACTATCATAGCAACTATTTTTCCAAAGATGTTAAGTGGGGTTGAAACTTAAAAGGAAACCTGGAAACTCCCATGTTCCCCTATCATGCTTGCAAATGTGTTTTGTATAATTTGGCATTAAAGTTTCCAACTTTCATCCCACAATGTAAGCTTTTTTCCAGGCACAGTTAGATAAGATCCCATAATACAGGAATAATAATACATTATTTTTTCTGAACTTCCAGTTTGTTGAGCACTAACAATGTTCACTACCAAAATTAAATTCTAACCAGAAGAACACACTTGCTTTATTGGATATGGAAATTGTTAGAAAATAATAATAAAGGCCAAGAGAAAAATAAATGTTTTTTATTTTAAAAGACTCAATTTGGGGGTTACTAAATATGTTTGACAAAAGTCTTGGAACTTACAAACAGTTTTGAGGATAAATCAACCTAAAGTTACTTCTGAAAGCTTTTGCATGTCAGGAACTTTAGTTTTAATTATAACTGCTATAGTTTTTCAAAGTATTCATATCAGTAATCTGTTATAGTATGGTAAAATCACAGTTTAAAAAATGTTTCCAAATGATATTTAGGCCATTGCCTATCTCTCACAGGATCTGCATTTGTACCTTTCAGAACAAGTGTAATTTTCAACAGCAGACACGTGTTTCTTTCAAGCTACATGAAGGCAGACGTGAGTCACATACATAGCTGTATCCCCAAAGCCAAGCACAGTGTCTGGCATAGAGTATGTAGGAGATAGCATAAATGTGTTAAATAAATGAAAGAAGCAGCCAACCTCTTTCTTTATCCTTTAGCAGCCCACTTATATGATGCATGGTGATGAAGAAGCCAAATGTCCATATGTCATCTCTGTGTGTGATAGCATGAAGAATCGAAAAGTCTATACAAACTTAAGAGTACCAGAAGCATATGGAAGCTTTGGGATCGAACAAGAAGAACATTATGTCTGCTACAAATATTCACACCTAGAAAACAGGAGAAATAACTGAGCAGGTCAGGGATATTCTTGGTATTTCTGTTTTTTGTTTTTTTTTTTTTCAAAGAATTTTCAGAATTGCATTTTTTTCACTTCACTCAGAATGTCACAGAAAACTCCTGTATATAGACGGACCATGAAAGAATAAAAAGTTTGAAATCTGGAGTCAGGTGGGCCTGTGTATGAGTTCTAATTTTACCACTCTCTAGACAAGAATTTCTTCAAAATTTAGGAAAAACTGGCAACTTTCATTATATTCTTTGATTTTAAATACTAAACATTAAATTCTCTTTCTACATAATATGTGTATAATAAACCTTAGACATTATGATGAATATTAGGATAGTTCTATTCCCCTTAGTGGGGTATGGTCTGCCAATGAATCCTGTTGTTACCTATGACTGGAAAGTGAGCGAATGCCCATTAGCAATTTGACAAATATTATTAAGTTTCACTCCCCCCATATGCCATTTGGTCTCAGTGGAGAAACTTTTGTAATAAGATAATAATATTTTAATGTGATTCTTTTACTACCACCTTTACACTGACCTCTTGTCTCCTTATGTTAACGGCTGTTTTATCTAGAAGGCAAAGAACAAAATTGAGCTTGGCAGAAATTAAGCACATATTTAAATACTCATTCTGTCTTTACAACCACCATAGTCCTAAAACATTCACAGCACATTTTCCTGAGTAAAGCCATATCCAGATGAAAAAGGAATAGGAATGGTAAAATATGTAAACCACTCAGAAAAAAAAGTGGAAATGTAGAGATTATTGCTGTCTTGGGCAGGAAAGAATGTGAAGTTCAAATGCAATAGTGCATGCATGCATCTTTTGGAGCGTCAAAAACAACAAATAATTCTTGATCATAAAATGATGAGAAAAAAGATATCTTCCTATTCTTGGCACTTCAAAAAATCAGTTTTTCAGGCACTCTTCGATGAAACTCTTGTATTGCATTACTCTAATAAGGAGTTCTCTTTTTTGAAAGTTACTGTGTAACTTACTATTTTAAGTTTAATAAGTACTATTTTACTTATTCACTCAAAAAGGGGTAACAGCCATGGACTCTGATAAGCATCAGTGTAAAGTAGGCACAACTTTCATTTTTCAAATATTGCATCTGAACCATTTAAAAAACACATATATCATCCATCTACTTAGGGCATATTGGTAAATTCATATATTTTAAGAAAATTTATTATCTGTAAATGGTATTTCATGATGAAGTTTAAAGCAGTTAAAGTATACAAGTGTCTAGAAGCATGTTTTAACTTCAAATACTATTAAAAGGGCTAAAATCATTACCATTGAAAGGTAAATTATGCCTTCATGCATGCATCCTGTCACTCAGTCATGTAGTTTTGTCTGACTCTTTGTGACCCATGGACTATAACCTGCCAGGTTCCCCAGTCAATGGGATTTCCCAGCCAAGAATACTGGAGTGGGTTGCCATTTCCTTTTCCAGGGAATCTTCCCAACTTAGTGCTCAAACCCATGTCTCCTGTATCTCCTGCACTGAACCACCTGGGAAGCTTTATTGTTGCTAAAAACGAATGTGCATTAACTGGGAGATTTTCAACTGGGAGAAACATTTTTGATAATTTGTTATTTATAGATTCTGCCATATAACTTTTACTATTAAAGTCTGACTTTTTAGTATGTCAGTTTCTCCAGCTATTATTTTATAAAGGACACAAAGTACATGAACAAGGATGAATCACGTTGTAGCAGAAAGAGCAATAAAGCCCTAAGGCCTCACAGAAGTCCTGGCTTTGTCTCCAACTGTACATCTTATCTTCAGGAATTTAATTAACCACTCAGAGTGTTAGAGTTCTTTTATGTAAATATAGTATGTCATTATGTCTTCAACCTAACAAGGATACTACATAGTTCTAGTAAAGTGCACATAAATATTATAAAAATAATTAACAGACAACATACACAAAAGTATTTCTTAAAATTATTTCAACTTACTTTAATCTTGTTTTCTCAAGGAATTAGGGTTATTGGATCACATCTAGGACAGAGTCAGTTACCAGAAAACCTGCTTTGAGATCTATTCTAATTTCTCTTTATCAAATAAAGAAGAAACATGTACAGGAAGAAGAGGGAAAGGTATGTCTGTTTTTTACTTAGCAAACAAGCCTGTCATCAGTGTTAGTTGTGTCATTTAGTGATATACAAGCTATTTTATGTCTAGGATTTATTTTTTCTACTCCATGTTCAAAAGGGAGCCCTGAGTAGCTGTTGCTATATGCCTGGGTTACTACAATTGGTATTCTGAATTCCATCTGTAGACTCCAATCTTGAGAGTGACATATATTTCCAGATGTATTTGCTTTTATAAAGTGTTTTCTTTTATAATGCCATCTCAAATTTAAAATATAAACTCCCTCTCCCAGTTCCTTCCTCACATAAATTACTCTCTCTCTTCCTCAATGTGTACTCCCTGTTCCAGTCAAGACGGTCAAGAAACACATGCCATCCAAATCATGTTCATTTCCTTCTCCCTGTGTTTGATATCCTGCTCTCCCAAATCCAATCTCATCAAAAATACATTTATGGATAAATTCCAGGGCAAAACATTCACTCTCTACACGATCATTATGGCACATCTTTTTCTAACACACTAACTTCCAGTCAAGTTATCTTGTATACGGCCTAAACTGTACACACCTCCTATTGCTCCAAAACTGTTAAAAGGTGCTTAAATACAAAAAATGTGCATTCTTTTAAATCTACCTTAAATATCTCATAGAAGTTGACTACGCTTAAAGTAGAAGCCTAATAAATGTTTATTAGATTGATTAGAAATGAACAAATTAAAGGGAAAACATAAAAAGTGCTCTTTTGGTTTATCAAACAACTAAATGATTTGGAGGATATAAGGGTCTATAAATTTTCTAAGACATAAATGATAGTCTTTAATAACCTAAAAACATATGTAAATTTATGAGAGAGAACCTAAGTATTATGAGGAACTAGAGAAATAGGTTATGTTTTACAAATAAAATAAAATATTCAGGTATAGATGAAGAAAGAAAGGAAAGATGTACCCATTTGAATGCAGAGTTCCAAAGAAGAGCAAAGAGAGATAAGAAAGACTTCCTCAGTGATCAATGCAAAGAAATAGAGGAAAACAATAGAATGGGGAAGACTAGAGATCTCTTCAAGAAAATTAGAGATACCAAGAGAACATTTCANTAATTTATTTCCTAATTCTGTCTTTTGTCATTTATTCTGCAGAATCTATAGTCTACAACTTGTAAGACATGAACTCATTACTAACAGTTTCTGATTACCACAGAGTCCTTATTAAGAGCCAAGCCTACATAATCTAAGTTTCAAGAAGTTTTCCGGAGGGAATGGCCTCATGCTGAATGAATGAATGCATAACATGATCAGGGATGGGAGTGAAAGGAGTTTGAAAAAGTTTTATTAGAGAAATAGTCTGTTTTGTAGTTTGTTTTGTTACCCTAAAACTTCAAAATGCATTTATAATTCTCAAAAGAAGAACGTACCTCTTTTAGCCTTCTTATTGTAGAGAAAGAGACTTGATGATTATTTCTTAGCAAAGTTCTAGTGTTGCTCTTTGTAAAACTAGTTTATTATCAAGAAAAAAAATTAATATCATTAAAACAACCTGTGGTATTCTACACCACAAAACAAAAACATAACCCAATGCAATGACTGATGTCTAGGGTTTTTTTACATTTCACAATACACAATATTTTAGTATAAGTATCAAGGCAAATTTTACTGCTGGTTAATTATTTTATTAATAAAGATTGTAATTATTACTTAAGTTGCACATTTGCACTCTGTAACTACAGACAAAAAAAAAAAAGAAAAGAAAAACATCTTTATTTCTATCCACACTCCACTCAGAGATTACCACTGTTAAAATCTTGTTTATCTTTCCATTTATCCTATATATTTTATCACAAGGAGATCATATCAAATATTCTATTTTATATATTTATAAGTTAATTACCTCCATTTTCCTGTCAATAAAATTTCATTTTATTTAATATCCAGTCCTTATTAAAATTTTCAGGATTGTCCCCAAATTGTTCTTTACAATTACTTTGTCCAACTTGGGTCCAATTCCATGTGACACACTTTACCTGGTTGCTGCGTTGCTCTCATTTTTAACCTAGCATGCAGATCATACCTCCCTTTTTCTATGACATTAATTGTTAACAAGAGATAGGTTCAAGTTATCCTTTTAAAAATGCTTTAACCTGTTCATAAATTTCAATGTTATCAAGTTATTTAAAACCCATGTGTTAACTAACTGCACAGGATGCCTATTTCCTAAAGCCTTTGTTGGAATTCAGAGAAAATTAATCATCATGCTATCAGGGATTCTGTGCTAATCTTAAAAAGACTGTGTGTTCTCCTGACCCTTCTCCACTGGGACAAGAGGATGATGCATGTCTCCCTTGCAGAGGAGCACTGCCCTTCATGAATGAGCATGAAGGTATGCTAAGAACAGTCTTAGCCATCACTTAAATTAATGTCCTTTCTTTGTGATCTTCTATAAAGCAATTTCCCCTCTTAGATTCTTTCACCCATCAGAATGAAATCTAACTAAGAGCATTTTTCTCTTGGACTTAGTAATACCAGTTTACCTAAATTAATGTTTATTTAGTATTTAATAATGTTTTCTATTGAGAAAGTGAGGTTTTGTTTTTTCAAGTTTTGTGCCAAGTCTCATAAATCTGGGAAAAGGCATTCAGTGCAACTCCTACTAATAACCAAAGTGGCCACACACAGAATAAACAAGGGCCTGGTTTATAAAGTCGCCACTGAGAGACCTTACTGGGGGTCTCTCATATTAATTTATGATGTGTGCAATGCACTTTGCACTCAAAACAGAGAATAGGAAAGAGTTAGAAATGCATTTAAACAGAGCTTTAATACATTGATGTATTATTTAAATATGACAGCCACCCCACCCCCAAAACAAGAGAAAAAAAAACCCAATGTTTCTGTGAATTATATGGAAGTTGGCAATGAATTTTAGTTGGTTTGGGTACATAAGAATTTCTAAACTATGATATGTCAACAATCACTAAAAAACACAATTTGCTGGGTGCTTGTCTCTCAAATTTTTAATTATTCAATGCTTTACTTAAAGCTTAAAAAGTCATTTCTTTACAAACATAGCATATGTTTGAGGCAAAAATACCTAGCAAAATGTTGAGAAAGTATTTAGTTTCATCTACAACTTCAATATCATTTAGAGTTACTTCCATATGAATTTTATTACTTTAAAAGTCAAAATTTATTTCAAGACATGAAATTACAAACTTATTTAAAATTCCACAATAAAAACTTTCTGAATATGTCATAATTTATTTATAAAATACACAGACTACATCATGGAAATAAGGAATCTATCTCATGGTGGTCCTATTTTTATTTAATTGTTCTCCATGGTAATACAGCATTTTCCTAATTTTCATTCATCATGAATCTCACAGAACAGGATGTAGACAACTTTTAGAAAGAAGAATAAAGCCTTTTGATATTTGTTTGGTTTCACAGATCCCAGAGAGTCATCATAAGAAAGGAAAGAAGGGCTGCTATTTCTTAATATCTGAAAAAACCCTGTCAATATTTTCTTTAATTTTATGGCTCTGTTCATTTTCTCACTAGAAAGTTTCCCAGACAAGCAATATGATGTGAATGTAATAACCTTTTCTCTTTTTGGTTGAGTGATAGTTTCTTAAAATAAATATAATCCATCTTACACATTTTTTTTTCCTGAATATTTCTCTTTTGAGCCATGAAGTGAAAATAATTTCTCTTTCAACAGCAAATGCTAAGATATTGCCACCTTAATTAGCAAAAGTAACATTAAGAGGAAAAGAAGTCTACCTCAGGCAATTTGCTAAAGCTTTTTTTTTTTAATCCTCTTTTCAATAGCTCTGTCTCTCATACCTTTACCCATGAAGCAAAAATTACTTCCAATAAGAGGATCTTAAAAATTACTCATTCATAAGAATGATAATGGGTACCTACTACACACCAATCAAAATGCTACATGCAATTAGGTATGCAAATGAAACAATATGGCACACTCATATAGTCAGCTATAGAAGTAAGGTGATTACCAGAGTACCTGACATATAAGTTATGAAGTTAATGTTAATAGTTTTATTATCACAGTAATTTCAAGATAAGAGATAAAAATAACATAAAATATGTTAGTATATGTGATATTATAATGAATTGTGGTGCTGGAGAACTCTTGAGAGTCCCTTGGACTGCAAGGAGATCAAACCAGTCAATGCTAAAGGAAATCAATCCTGAATACTCATCGGAAGGAATGATGCTGAAGCTAAAGCTCCAATACTTTGGTCACCTGATGCAAAGAGCCAACTCATTGGAAAAATCCTAATACTGGGAATGATTGAGGGCGGGAGGAAAAGGTGATGACAGAGGATGAAATGGTTAGATGGCATCATCAACTCAATGGACATGAGTTTGCTCAGACTCTGGGATATACTGAAGGACAGGGAAGCTGGGTGTGCTGCAGTCCATGGGGTCGCAAAGAGTCAGACGCAACTTAAGAGACTGAACAACAGTGTAATACTACATTTAATATAATCAGTTCTAAAATATATACTAGTTCTATCCAATAAAAATATACTGTAAGAAATTTACTTAAAAAAATTTTGCAGCCATGTGAGTTCTGCTTCCAGTGCAAGAGTTCTGGGTTCAATCTCCAATTTGGGAAGATGCCCTGGAGAGGGCATGGCAACCCACTCCAGGATTCTTGCCTGGAGAATTCCATGGACAGAGGAGCTTACTGGGCTACAGTCTATAGGGTCGCAAAGAATTGGACACAACTGAGCAACTAATACACACACACACACACACACACACACACACACACACACATAAATAAAAAGTAACAGATGAAATCAATTTTTATATTCTATTTGATCCAATATATTAAAATATCATTTTTACATGTAATCAATAGATCAAGTGTTAATCAAACACTTGATATTTTTCATTCTAAATCTTCCAAACCAACTGCACATTTTACACTTTCAGCATTTTTCTATTTGAATGTTAAATTTTCATCAGAAATACTTAGTCTGTATTCAGATTTCACAGAATTTACAGTTGAAAAAGGAAACTGAATGTGCCCTGTTTCGACAAATGAAAGTTTTTGAATAAGTGAATTGAGTACCACTTTTAAAATTTAGATTAATTAGATAAATAAAAGGTGTAATTAAAGCTAGCTTTGAAACTTCTGTAAAAGACATGGAGATCGGAACGCTTTATGCTTGCTCCCAGATGAGAAAAACATGCTTTGCTATGAAATAGAGGGGAAGGGATTCCCACCAGAGAGATATATTTTTCACTTCAGAATTGACGTGACAGAAGAATGAACACAATTTACACAAACACCAGAACTTCTGTGAGGATCTTTATCAAGATTTCCAAGCATTTATCCACAGTCTTTTTTGAGTCATTCTGCGATATTTGGGCTTGCAAGGTGGAGTTAGTGGTAAAGAATCCGACTGCCAATGCAGGAGACTTAAGAGACACAGGTTCAATCCCTAGATTGGGAAGATCCCCTGGAGGAGGGCATGGCAACCCACTCCAGTATTCTTGCCTGGAGAATCCCCATGGTCAGAAGAGCCTGGGGGACTATGGTTCATAGGGTTGCACAAAGTTGGACACAACTGAAGTGACTTAGCATGCATGCAAGCAGACACAAATATTCAATACTTTTATGTGAGTCTAGAGTCCAAAATTAAAGTTGTTTGTGCTTATCTCCCTTATGCCCTTCACCACTTACTTTGAAACATATTATAACATAAAGCAGATATTAATATCTCATAGGATTTGATTAGGATTCACCATTGATTCTTACTTTTATTCCAATCCATTGATTAACATCTCAAAGGTGGGAAAATTGTCATTTCATATCAGCCTGGCTTTGGTGACCACTTCTCCAGCTGTACTTAACTAAGGAGAACAAATAAGTTTTGGAGGGAAATCCTGGAGCAGCTGGATAATATACACAGTTCTAGCTTGGCTTTTATTAGTGTTTAGTTTGGTTTAATTTATTTGTTTATAAGACAAGAAAGAAAAATATAATCCTTGAAACCTCATTAAGAATGCTTCAAGGCTCTGAATTGTTCAATATAAATGACAGAGTCACAATAATCTATCTTCCAAATTTTTAACCTCTTCCTGAATGGTTCTGTTGAAGTATAGGAATTAGGAGGTTAGAAGCTTCTACTTTTTATCCTTTATTTTATTCCTATTCTAGCATAATATTTGGTATAGAAGACACATTCAACTTATTATGGAGAATGAAAGAAATCACGAGTAAGTGAATGAATGGAGCCAAATAAAAACTGTGAAGTATTGACACAGATGTGATGATTGGAACAACATATTGTTTTGGGAGGGTATAGACAAAAGTATGTTTCTTAAATCAAACAATAATATAATCAGAAAATATTGATGCATTTCATGCTATTGTTGTTGTTTATCTTTAATTCTAAAGGTATTTAAGAACTGAATGAGAAATTAGGAAACTGCATCTCTCCCCTTGCCATTTTATAGACAGTTTAAATCTCAATCTGTCCAAAATATCAGAGAAACTTGACATTTGAAAAGCTAACTTGGCTACTTTACTGGACACTTGGAGTACTGAAAATACAACTCATAGGAAAGAATCTGCATGAAAGAACAGGAAACTTTCATGAGTCAATCTCATCGAGCAAGATAATATTTTTTTAATAACAAAAAAATTATAAAATATCTGGTGGAGGGAAGGACCTATACTGGGGAGAAATTATAGTATATTTGCAAAATGAAGTTATTTTTAATGACCCAAATACAAAACAGAGATTCAAAACACATACACATAAAGAAAAACTAGTTGGTATAAAAAGATAATGCAGTCTACCTTATATTTGTATTGTATTCTAAAATTTTACAGTATATATATGTATACCTGCACACATGACATCACATTTCACATACTATTTTTAAATCCTTTATTTAATTTTGCATTTAAAATAGCATGTCATTATATTTATAAAAAATAAATTAGTCATATTTTCAAAAGGAAAAACAGCACAGTGGCAGACTTCATACATAAAAGAAATAGAGAAATGAGAAGAACCAGTCTTTTCATACATTATATATTTGTGTGTGTGTGTGTGTGTGTACAGCAAAATCTTCAGATACTTTTGGTAATAAGGTAGCAAACTTTTGAAGCAGGTTAAAAACCGATGTTACAAATCTGGGTGGGTACTCAGAGGTGCAGCAAATTTAACATGAACACTGCAAGGAAAGAGCCTCAGGAATGGAAAGTACAAAAGAAAGCACTTTGAGTTAGCAGTTAGGATGAAGTGAGGGAAGAAAGTAAACATTTTCATTCCTCCAAGGAGGGGTTCATTGTGCTGCATACAATAATGTTAACATTATCCACTCATAGTTGTAGGCAAAGGGGTAGAGGTTCTGTCCATCTTTCTAATCAACCCTACTTCCAACTATCTGTAAATCTGTCTCTATCTACAGACCCGTGACTAGTTACCTAGCTAGAAAGCAATACAATGTCAATCATGAAAAATAGAATGCCATGATCCATTTAGATGTAACATCTGGAAACACATGTACACACATACACACATATAAGTAAAGCACATGTACACATATACACATGTATAAGTATGTATATGTATGTACACATATAGATACACACACTCGTATCTAACATTTTGGTGACAGAATTTTATGAAGTTAGAAATATCAAATTATTGTCTCTTCCAGTACCATATTATTTACATATTGTTATTTTCTCCTAATAGTTCACTTTGCTGTGTGCGTGCTCAGTCACTTCAGTCGTGTCTGACTCTTTGCAACCCCACAGACTGTCACTGACCAGACTCTTCTGTCCATGGAACTACCCCAAGTAAGAATACTGGAGTGGGTTGCCAGTTCCTCCTCCAGAGAATCTTCCCAATCCAGGGACTGAACTGGCATCTCCTATGTCTCCTGCATTGACAAGCAGATTCTTTACCACTGAGCTAACTGGAAAGTTACCTAGAGATTGCAAATCACAATGTAGGCTGTTATTGCTTTCTGCTCTTGTAGTTAGATATGGAACAATCAGTCTTGCATATATAACACAGGTGAAATGCCCTTCCCACTACCCTCCATACAGCCATATAGCCTTCATTTATATGACCAATTCCCTGCTTCTTACCTCTTTAGATTTTTTAAAGTTTTTTAGCTGAGAGAATTCACAAGGTCCCAGACAAACCAGCCTGCCAGCCCCAGTTCTGGGTTTCATTCCTTCAAACACTGATTATCAAGTATATAAGAAATGATTTCAGTCATTAAATAAAAATTAAACCAGTCATCCCTGCTATGAAAGCCAGCTAATTGTTACCATAGCGGAGATTATGATGACTAAATCTGCTTACAGGTATAGAAACGTTATTAACAAAGTAGGTGGTAGGAAATAAGGATAAAAAAAAAAAATCTAGATCTACCAAAAGTAATGATTCCAGCTAATTGTTACCATAGCAGAGATTATGATGACTAAATCTACTTACAGGAATGGAAACTTTACTAACAAAGTAGGTGGTAGGAAACTAGGATTAAAAAATAAATAAATCTAGATCTACCAAAAGAAATGAACAGATGAGAAAAAAATAATTCAAAATCTGAGTTCAAAATCATGAGTATGTCAGTGATAGGAATGAGGTATCTTCATGAATGATCAGTATTAGCCCCCGTGAGAGACATGTAAAAAGAATTCTACATTATTATATTTTGTTTTTCACTTTTCATTTAAAAATTGATCTATATTCTTGGTAATTCACTTTAATATAATTTGCTTTAGTTTTTGATTCTGAGCCTTCAGTTGAGGACACTGATAGTTCTCATAGTTTATTGTTCAGGAAACAGATAACATCATCTAGTTTAAAAATTCTCATATTTGATTTCTTCTAATAATCCAAATAAGATCCACTGAGTTCCTTAGCTAAGATTAAATACACATTTCTATAAGATATTTGTTTTTAAAAGGAAACAATGTTTATATAGTTAACTGGGTTACTGAAATGCAAAAATGAGATAAAATGGAAAATTAGTTCAAATCCCCTGACTTACAGCACCCCAGGGTTTATTTGCAGTTAGGACACACACATGAGAAATAGAAAGTCTCCTCTCATATATCTCATAGACTGTTGAGTAAAGGTAGTTGGAAAAATGTGTAGTTGGAAAAACATTTAGTCCAACTCTTAAAATGCCATGTCAAAATTTAAAATGTCCTAATAGACTCTGATAATATTATTTTGTTAAAATATATAAGCAACATTTGTGCCAAACAACTGCTGGCATAGTCTGATTTGCTGACATCAAACTTCCAAAGTCACAGAAAATTATACCATGAATCTTGAGAAATATCTGCAATAACTAGACTAAAAAATCTAGAAAACTGAGATTAAAGAATAATATATGTTAAAGAATAAAAAATGCTTGCTTTACAGTGATTTCCATTTACTTTCACTCTGGCAGAGGTTTTCTGAGTTCTCAATTTTAAGATTCAGGGCCTATAATTCACATTAGAATCTAATAGTCTACATGATTCCAAAACTGTGTGCCAAGGCATCCTGGAGTGCTAAGAGCGCTTACAGGATGTGCTGAGGGATATCTTAAAATGTCAAGGTAAACAAAACAGCATTCAACATCTGTCAGACACAGATGTTGCATCCTTACAAATTACTAATCCAGGTATTTCACAGTTCCTTTCAAGGGCAGCATAGCTGTGCAAAGCTGGGTTTTCAGCAGGTCATGAGATTAAAAAGCAAGTATCTTCTAAAAATCCATGTGGATCAGGTAATGAAGATGACAGTGTTCAATTTGTTTCCAAGGTTTGAGAAATTGTGCAGTGCCCAACACACACACACACACACACACACACACACACACACACACCCATCAACAAGTGATTATGGTTATCTAAGAATAAAACTATTAATTTTATTTTTTCTTTCAATTTAGGCTGTCAGAACATAAATACTTGTTAAGTGGCTTGTGTTAGTCACTCAGTCGTGTCCGACTCTTTGTGACCCCATGGACTGTAGCCTGCCAGGCTCCTCTGTCCATGGAATTCTCCAGGCAGGAATACTGGAGTGGATTGCCATTGCCATCTCCAGGGATCCTTCTGACCCAGGGATCGAACTCAGGTCTCCTACACTGACGGCAGATTCTTTACTGTCTGAGTCACCGGAACTAATAAACTGTATGACTATTTAATAAACAGAACTCTTGCTTTTTGTGCATTTGTTGGCCTAATGGTGTCATGGAAATGTTACTGAGCCAAGGTACTATGAACTGAAAACCTTTGGAAATTTTCATTCTAAGTGCTTTTCTAGGAAATTTAAAAATGTATCACTACAAGTAGCATCACCCACCAAGTTATATCTGCAGAAGAATTTGCTAATACAACATACAAATCAATTTACTGCTTGACTCTTCAAGCTTTATTTTAATATCCCCTTCATTCTTCTGTATTTTCTAGCTCTTGCCAGATTTGTAGCCAGAAGATTATATCAATGAAGCTTTTCTATGTTGTTGTTTTCAAGTTTATATCTAAGTTCACCAGGTAGATTGTAGCCTGGTATAACAGTGTCCTTATTGTGGTACCAAAATTAAGCCCCGCTGGAGAAATCCAAAGCTGACTTTCTTCACACTGACTTTCCTTCATGGTGACAGTGTTATTTTGTTTGCCTGTTTGTTTCCTGTTGAGTTCCTTTCATTGTAAATGTGAGATAAAATAATATTTCAAAACAATGTTTCCAGTGTCTTAAAACATAATTTAACCAAGTTGTATATTGAAAAATTTAATATCAACTTGAACTTCTTTCAATTGCCAAGCAATACAAATGTTTAAGTAGCACTGTTGCAATAAACATTGGGATGCATGTATTCTTTCCAACCATATTTTTCTCCATATAATGCTCAAGAATGGGACTGCTGGATTATATGGTATCACTGTTTTTAGCTTTTTAAGAAATCTCCATCACAGTGCTATTTGCAATAGTCAAGACATGGAAGCAACCTAAATGTCTGTCAGCAGATGAATGATGAAGATGTGGTACATACATACAATGCGAGATATCTCAGCCATAAAAAGAACGAAATAATGTCATTTGCAGCAGCATGGATGGACTTAGAGATTAATTTACTAAGTCAGAAAGTCAAATATCATATGATATTGCTTAAAATTAGAAGTATTTTTTAAAAATGATACAAATGAACTGATTAACAAAACAAAATCAGACTCACTTACTTAGAGAATGAGCATACAGTTACCAGAGAGGAGAGGTAGCAGCAAAGGGATAAATTGGGGGTCTGGAACTGACATGCACACACTGCTATATTTAAAATAGATAACAAACAAGGGCCTACTGTATAGCACAGGAAACTCTGCTCAGTATTATGTAACAATCTAAATGAGGAAAGAACTTGAAAAAGAACAGATAGTTACTTGTATAACTGAATCACTTTGCTATATACCTGAAACTAACACAGCATTGTTAATCAACTATATGCCAATATAAAATGAAAATAAATAGCACTATTACCTACAATAAAGAAATAAACACACATTTATGAAATTAGAAGTTATCTAACATTATTGAGACTAAAAGGAAAGTAAAGCCACATAAGTAAGTTGCCACACAAAGTCTATGTAAAAATTGAATACAGAAAATGGTTATTCGCGAAGTTTGTTTATTTTCTCCTTCCCTCTCTTAGTTCTGTATAGTCTGTCTCTTTTCCTCCTTAGTTTTTTACTTTGAAAATTCTTCAATAAAACCAGGTAAATTTCTCTACATTCACACATATACAAACAATGTCTGGAAATCTTATAATCCCGACTAAAGCAAAACTCAACAAAACAAACATATAAACAAAACAGTGTGATGTTCTTAACAAACAGTAATAGATCATTTTCAAAATCAACTCCAGGAAGTATACAGTTCTTCGTCAGAAGATTTAACTATCAGAGTAGAATATATTTCAATATTGAAATCAAGCTTTAAATCGAGCTCAAGCTTTAAAATCTAGCTTTATTATCAATTTGTGCATATGTGTGATGAACATTCAGGCATGCTGTTTTTAACTTAACTATTATACTTTATTTGAATACCATTCTTTTCTATGGGCTTCTCACGTGGGTAAAGAACCCACCTGCCAATGCAGGAAACATAAGAGACACAAGTTCGATCCCTGAATTGGGAAGATCCTTGGAGGAGGGCATGGCAACCTACCCCAGTATTCTTGCCTGGAGAATCCATGGACAGGGGAGCCTGGTGGGTTGTCCATGGGGTCACAAAGAGGCAGACACGACTGAATGACTAAGCACACCTTCTTTCTACATCTTCAAAGCATCTCATATAATGCTTTTTGCATTAATATTTCATATTCGGTTATATTGAATTGAAGGTACTAAGCTATATTGAGGTTTCATGATACACTTTTCTTAAAAGATGTTGCTGCTGCTGCTGCTAAGTCACTTCAGCCTACCAGGTTCCTCCATCCATGGGATTTTCTAGGCAAGATACTGGAGTGGCTTGCCATTGCCTTCTCTATAAAAGATGTTAAATAATTTGTAATTCAAATTATAAACTGACAAATTTTGGCACCTCTCCAAAAAGAATCAAATTTTCTAGCTCACTTGGATTAAAACAATGAAAATGTCCAGAAAACTAATTTGAAAAATAAATCCATTACAAATATGTCCCGAATGATTTTATTTACTTTCTAATTATATAGTTAGGTAAGATGTTAGGCATGAGCAATAAGGGGTGGCCTAGCCGAAATGGATTCAAGCTGACCTCTAAACCCCATCCCAGACACACCCAGGAAAGCTTACAGATATGCTACAAAAATAACCACAGAGACTTTCCAACTCCTGCACACATACCCTAGGCATGCAGTGTATGCAAACTAACTACAAGTGCTGCCTCAAGTAACCTTAGGAAGCTAGGAGTCCATGAAGGGTTCATAAATATTCTACACATAAATACATCTGATTATAGCATACTGAATTATGGGAAGACATACACAACAGAGCCTGTTATTATATACCTTGCAGCTGCCCATTTGCATCTCCTTTCTTGATTGATGGTGGGTGCAAGCCCTATTTTGCACAGGGCACAACCAAAAGGAAAAGATGGGCTGTATAAAAAGGAGGAATTCAAGAGGGACTGGGAGAACTGCTCTTTTGCGGTCAGACTGGTCCCATGTCTTAGGAGCGTCTGTTTAATAAAAGATGCAGCTGCCTGAGATGTTAACTGAGCTGTAACTAGTCTGTTTTTTTTTTTTTTTAAATTTTTTATTATTTGTAGCCAAAGATGGAGAAGCTTTATACAGTCAGCAAAAATAAGACCAGAAGCTGACTGTGGCTCAGATCAGTTCAGTTCAGTTCAGTCACTCAGTGGTGTCTGACTCTGCGACCCCATGGACTGCAGCATGCCAGGCCTCCGTATCAATCACCAATAATGAACTCCTTATTGCAAAATTCTGACTTAAATTGAAGAAAGTATGAAAAACCACTAGATCATTCAAGTATGGCTTAAATCAAGTCCCTTAAGATTATACAGTGGAAGTGACAAATAAATTGAAGGGATTAGATCTGACAGAGTGCCTGAAGAACTATGGACGGAGGTTTGTAAGATTGTACAGGAGGCAGTAATCAAGACTATCTCCAAGAAAAAGGAATAAAAAAAGGCAAAATGATTGTCTGAGGAGGCCTTAAAAATAGCTGAGAAAAGAAGAGAAGCAAAAGGCAAATAAGAAAAGGAAAGATATACCCACTGAATGCAGAGTTTCAAAGAATACCAAGGAGAGATAAGAAAGCCTTCCTCAGTGATCAGTGCAAAGAAACAGAGGAAAACAATATAATGGGAAAGACTAGAGATCTCTTCAAGAAAATNAGCATCACTATGAACAAAGCTAGTGAGGGTGATAGAATTCCAGTTGAGCTATTTCAAATCCTAAAAGATGATGCTGTGAAAGTGCTGCACTCAATATGCCAGCAAATTTGGAAAACTCAGCAATGGCCACAGGACTGGAAAAGGTCAGTTTTTATTCCAATCCCAAAGAACCGCAATGCCAGAGAATGCTTAAACTACCACACAAATGCACTCATCTCACGAGCTAGCAAAGTAATGCTCAAAATTCTCCAAGCCAGGCTTCAACAGTACATGAACCATGAACTTTCAGATGTTCAAGCTGGATTTAGAAAAGGCAGAGGAACCAGAGATCAAATTGCCAACATCCATTAGGTCATCAAAAAAGCAAGAGAGTTCCAGAAAAACATCTACTTCTGCTTTATTGACTACACCAAAGCGTTGGACTGTGTGGATCACAACAAACTGTGAAAAAATTCTGAAAAGATGGAAATACCAGACCACCTGACCTGCCTCCTGAGAAATCTGTAGGCAGGTCAGGAAGCAACAGTTGGAACTGGACATGGAACAACAGACTGGTTCCAAACTGAGAAAGGAATACGTCAAAGCTGTTCATTGTCACCACGCTTATTTAACTTGCATGCAGAGTACATCATGAGAAATGCTGGGCTGGAGGAAACACAAGCTGGAATCAAGGTTTCTGGGAGAAATATCAATAACCTCAGACATGCAGATGACACGACTCTTATGGTAGAAAGTGAAGAAGAACTAAAGAGCCTCTTGATGAAAATGAAAGAGGAGTGTGAAAAAGTTGGCCTAAAACTCAACATTCAGAAAACTAAAGATCATGGCATCTGGTCCCATCACTTCATGGCAAATAAATGGGGAAACAGTGGACACAGTGGCTGACTTTATTTTTCTGGGCTCCAAAATCACTGCAGATGGTGGCTGCAGCCATGAAATTAAAAGACACTCGCTCCTTGGAAGAAAAGCTATGACCAACCTAGACAGCTTATTAAAAAGCAGAGATATTAGTTTGCTGGCAAAGGTCTGTCTAGTGAAAGCTATGGTTTTTCCAGTAGTCATGTATGGATGTGAGAGTTAGACTATATAGAAAGGTGAGTGCCAAAGAATTGATGATTTTGAACTGTGGTGTTGGAGAAGACTCTTGCGAGACCCTTGGACTGCAAGGAGATCCAAGCAATCCATCCTAAAGGAAATCAGTCCTAAATATTCACTGAAAGGACTGATGCTGAAGCTGAAACTCTAATCCTTTGGCCACCTGATGTGAAGAACTAACTCATTGGAAATGATTCTAAGACTGGAAAAGATTGAGGGCAGGAGGAGAAGAGGGCAACAGAGGATGAGATGGCTGGATGGCATCACCGACTGTATGGACATGAGTTTGAGTAGGCTCCGGGAGTTGGTGATGGACAGGGAGGCCTGGCGTGCTGAAGTCCATGGGGTTGCAAAGAGTTGAATATGACTGAGGGACTGAACTGAACTGAACTGAACTGGTCTGTTGTTTTAAATCCTTTAGTCCATCATTCCAAATTTTTGTTGTGATGGGACAAAAACTGAGGGAGAGAAATAAAACAACCTGACAATATCAGACGTGCAGTATGGATGGTTGCTATGGCCTGATAATAAAATATAGGAAAATATCATCACCCTAAAATTTCCTGCTTCCCTCACTTTGATCTCTTTCTTGTTACATTTTATGTTTTATTTTATACCTACACTTATTTGTAGCTAATTATTTGTTTACACAGAGAGGGTGCTTTTTGATCTTAGGTTTGGTTATTTCAAACACCTGAGGGACAAATTTACTGAAACGTGCAAGTAAATAATGAGTGAGTTGACCTCTTGCTGATTATTAAACTAAATCAAAGCTGCATATGAAAGGATAATTGCTAACCACAAGCAAATGACAGAGATTTCAACATTCACAACTAAATTTGATCTCAGATGAACAAATTAAATTTGGTAGTCAAAAGATATCTGTATTTTTGCCTAATAAGAGGACTAGGAGTACAGTATGAGCACAACACAAACCTGTATTGTGTTGTGGAGAAGTAAGTTGACAAGGATGAAAATGATCTGAGAAGTGTGTAAAAACGTCGTATAGTAAAAAAAAAAAGAGAGAAAGAGAGAGAGAGCTATTGATGATACCTGGAAAACAGTGAAACAATAGAGCATTTACAGAGCTAATAATAATTTAATATTAAAAGTACATTTCTAAGATTAGGTACTAGTGATATGGCTTAAATATACATTGATAATCTCATGAAAGTAAGTTCTATAGAAAGTAAATCTTAGAAAACAGATACAAATATTGATTCAGGTAATAAACTGACCAAATGCTTGCTACCCACTTGGTAAATTCTGTTATTCTATAAACCTAATTAAATAATAGAAAGCCCTATCATAGTTTTCAATCTTTTGCTGTTGGTGCCCATAGAAATCAAATTCAAGTAGCCTCAGAAATTAAGACACTTGCACTCGTTCATACTGGTATATTAACAGAAAGCTGTGACCCTGATTCTGAGATAGATAACTAATTATTGATAGGTAATTTCTAATCTTGATGATATTAAAAGTTAGGTGATTAGTAGTCATCATAATGACTTTACATTCAAACTGTGTCAGTGAAAAATATGAGTAGAATTATATGGCAGAGATTCAATCATCATTTGTATCCAAGATCTTTTTGAACTGACCATATCTATAAAGAATACTGCATGTGGTATGGCCATATATTACCCACAAACTACTAGCTGTGGCAAAGAGTCACCCAGACACTCTCCTCTCCCTCTATCTACTCAGCCCAAGGAGGCCGTTCTCTCTTCCTCCTTTCCAGCACACAGTGCTAAAGCTTGCTACTGAGCACCTGGACCCCTATCTCCCCTGTGCCTAATGAATTGAGAAGTGTTCAGATGTTACAGACCTCTAAGTTCCAAACTCTCCCTATACTTTCATTTTCTTAGGATATATAGTAATTAAAGCTCCCAATTAAAGTCAGATAGTAGTAATTCATAGTGGCTGATAACATGTGCTGTAAACAGATTGTTAAATATTTTTTAGCTTAAACTTTTTAATGTGTGTTTAGAGTATAGCTGATTAACAATGTTGTGATAGTTTAAGTTAAATATTTTATTTAAAAAGAAAAAAAGATGGAACAAAACCCGGAAGGACTAACAGATGAGAGGGGATGAAAAGATAGGTACTCAAATCCTACTGCCATGCGGGGGGTCTGCCACTTCTGTGCCAACACTGATCAGGCATTTTTACTTATTAACACTTTAGAAATAAACATGCATGAAATGCACTTGCCCAGTTTTTTTGTGCTTTTTATTGCAAATGAAGTAATGGTTGGGATGGCAATGGCTTGAAATACAGTAGTACATATTGTTTCCTTGGTTATAGGAAAGTAGAAGTGCAGTATAAAGTGCACTTTATAAGTGCACCAGAGAGAACTATAAAAGTGAATAAGCTCATTGATTAAAATATAACACAAAGTGATAACTTAAGGTTAGCCCCAAATAATAGATGGCCATAAAAAACAATTAGGTTTAAACATATAATCTGGAGAAAGAGTAAAATCTTTTTCAAGAAACACATACATCTGAAAGAAATTTAGCTAAAGTTCAGATTTACTTTAAAAACATACTTCATATTTTAAAATATAGCATAGCTTGTCTTTCTACTTATAAGGAAGTATATAATGTTATTATTGGCAGCTCCCTTCATATTTTATCACACTGATTGCATTTCAAAAATGATGTAATAGTCTATGTTGCAAATGATTTTCCAAATTTTTGTTATAAAAATTTTTAAATATTTATAAAACCTAAAGTGTACAGCAACATCCAATGATTAATAGTTTTCTATATTGCCTTTATCACATATCTACACATCCTGCCAATCCACCTGATTTTTTAAAAAGATGTTTTTAGATGTGAGATGAAGCTATCAATATACTTCACCTTTAAACACTTCAGCATGATAGAAATACTTTTAATTTCTCTTAANCTATATTGCCTTTATCACATATCTACACATCCTGCCAATCCACCTGATTTTTTAAAAAGATGTTTTTAGATGTGAGATGAAGCTATCAATATACTTCACCTTTAAACACTTCAGCATGATAGAAATACTTTTAATTTCTCTTAAATGTTAAAAACATGTTGCTAAGAGATAATAACTAATAAAATATTTTTATTACAGCACACTAAATCACTAGGAGGTTAGTTAATTTGTCCATTAGAGTTCAGTAATTATGAGGTGATGGTGTTAATGTTAATCTCCCTGATGGGTCAACTAGTTATTTCTTTTCCATGGATACATATTAAATCTCTGGTAACACTTAGTCATATTGAAACCTAATATATTTTCAACAAGAGAGCAATAGGTAAGAGTACATGAATCTTTAGTTATAGACGAATCAGTTAGCAGTCCCTACTGATGGTCTTAAAGACATTTTGCAAATGATTGATTTATATATTTAGTTACTGTGAAACATTATTTGAAACAGCATAAAAATATAATTGTAGCTTTTTTTACCTTCTAGGTGTACCATATTTACAGATATTAATGTTTTATTTTTTAAAACTTCTTATTTTAAATTAGAGTATAGCTGATTAACAATATTGTAACAGTTTCAGGTGGACAGAAAAGGAACTCAGCCATACATATACATATATTCATTATCCCTCAAATTCCCCTACCATCCAGGCTGCCATATAACATTTAGCAGAATTTCCTGTGTGATACAGCAGGACCTTGTTGGTTATCCATTTTAGATATTTTGATGGTTTATTGCTTTATTTTATTTTGATATTTATTTATAATGCAGGTTAACTCTTTAGTATTAATAGAATGCAAATTATTAAAGAGTCTGACATTAACAAGTGATTTTTGCATCTATCAGAGAACAAGTAAGCAGTCTTTGATTTCTCATTTAAAAACTGAGGCATCTTAATCAACAATTTAATGCTGAGCTGTTGAAATCATGAGTGAACAATACGACTCATCAAACATTTTACCTGATATGCTGTTAAGTTCAAATTTATTTGAATTTATTCAATCACATTGATTTTTCTTCTAAAGATTAGTAGTTTTGAATCATCAACTTCTCATATATAAAGTTTATATATATTAGCTTAGGAATGCTACATGTAGACAAAATAAGGTGTTACTATATTTATACCTCATACTATGCTATAAGATAAAGAAGTCTTAATACAGCAAAGCAGTCTCCAACTTTTATTTATTTCATAGAATGTTATAACTTAATTCCACCACCTAAAAGAACAAGTGGATTTTCAAATGTAACAAAGTTCCAAATTTTTCTCTTAAGAAAATCAAGTCTCTCTTTAGTTCTTATGGGATTGCTGGCATTCTAATTCAATACCAAAAAATTTTAAGATGTTTGCCAACTTATCAGCAAACTCCATCTCTTCATGTGTTTGTTTAAATTTCCCTCCAAATATATCACTAAAATACCACCCATATTCAATCAGTATAAATGATACATTCAAAAAGACAGGTATCAGAGGTTAAGAAATTGACATTTCTTTACTAAAAGGCCAATCTGTCTACCCTACAGATCATTAGCATAATAGGTACTGTAAGAAAATAGTTATGCCATGTGGCTATATTATGGACTATAAAATATAAACCTTTCATGGAAATTCCCACATGAAATCCATAACAAAAAAGTAATGTTTCTAACACATTTTGTTTGAAAATAATGATGCTGTTAACACTTGGCACTATGGTTCCCAAATGGAAGTGAGTCTGCATAATAGTTTACTTTCTTCTTTATGAAGATAAACACAGTAAGTCACTGTGCTGAGACACTGGCATGGTTCAGGAATAAATACCATTTTGAGATATAGAAAGCCTCATTATCCCTGACACAAGCCTACTTTGTAAGTAAGATATATTTAAAGATCTGGGTTTTGATTTTTTTTTCTCTCTGTTTTATGAAGCTTTTGGTGGTTCAGACCAAATAATCTGTATTTATTTGGTAATAATAAATAATCTGTCTGTAGAAATAATAAATAATCTGCCTGTAGAAAAAAATGGTAAATAATCTACTGGCAATGTAGGAGACCTAGGTTCAATCCCTAGGTCGGGAAGATCTCCTGTAGAAGAGAATGGCAACCCACTATGATATTCTTGCCTGGAAAATCCCATGGACAGAGGAGACTGGCGGGCTACAGTCCATGGGGTCGGAAAGAGTCAGATGCGACTAAGCAACTAACACAACAAAATTTTATGAAATAAAGATTCATTTTTATTTGCGTAGATGGCTGAAATAAGTCAATACTAAAAATGTGGCATAAATAAATTGTATCACTATCAAACAAGGTAACAATTTTGAAGTTAATGTTGAAATATTGAGGTGTGTGTGTGTGTGTGTGTACTCTGACACTTCAACAGTGTCTGACTGCAACCCTATGGACTGTAGCCACCAGGCTCCTCTGTCCATGGAATTCTCCAGTCAAGAATACTGCCATTCCCTTTTCCAGGGAATCTTCCTCTCTTAGGGATCAAACGTGCATCTCCCACATTGCAGGCAGATTCTTTACCATCTGAGCCACCAGGAAAGCCCAAAATAAATGAAAAGCACTCATTTATTGCTTTATATTGTCATCAGTCTTTGGGGAAAACAAAAGAGAACAAAACAACAAAATATTTATATACTTTTGATATTTTCCCCCAACAATATTCTGTTCTCAATTTTTGCTTAAAAATCAGTGTGAGCACACTGATTTACAATATCATTCAGAAGTTTTTCTATTCCTCTAAAAGCAGAAGTTCAGAATTCCTAGGTCTCTCAAGAATTCCTTAATTAAACTTTTGCAACCATTCCCACTAACCACACCTATTGTGTCTATTGCTTGGTTAACCACATCACTTATTCATCACAGCCACTGGTCTTTCCCTCCATGATCCTAATCTCTTGGTCCATTAACCTCCTTCAGGTACTCCTTTTCCTATTAACACTAGACCCTAAAATTAACTGATAGTGACAATGACAACTCTTTCACCTGAAGATTTTGTAACCACTTATAAGCATATGAAGCAATTCAGGGGACTGTAACACTTACCAGTTTCTATGACACCATCTCCAAGTACTCTGTTTCAGCAAGTCACAGAGAGACATTCGGGAGTCTGGATTAACCATGAAAACACTCCAGGTGGAAAAACTCTGACAAGCCACTAACTGTAAAGTTGTTTCCCCAAAGCATAATACCAGATTCAAATTTTCCTCCAACCTCTAACCCTTATCTGCTTTTACTACCTAATTACTAGATTATTAAAATATTTCCCTAGTATCTTTTCTTAGCCTCCCTCACATCAATTCTTCCTTCATACACAAACACATTCATACTGTAGAAGATTTTGATGAAATTCATTTGGCTCGAAGCCTTCTGTTGTTTCACATACAATTTTTTGAGGCTCTTCTCAATCCAACCCTAAACCTTATTTAGGATTTCTGTCTCACTGTTCCTACACTTTGTGAATAAAATGCTGCTTCATTCTCAGTCATCATGTTCGGGAACCTCACTCTTGTTATATATGAGGATGCAAGTGACAAGATAAGTGATTTAATGTGGCTGCACACAATTCAACACTCTGAGAACAGGGTCTAGAATCACAGGTACAGCACGCTCCCACTCACACCATCCTGCAGATGCCAGGACTTCAGGAACCACTGGGAGGGAAGGAAGTAAGTAGGAAAGACAGGGAAGAATGCAGTGAAGAAAGAAAGAATTAACAGGTAAAGTGAAGAGGAACTAAAAAGCCTCTTGATAAAAGTGAAAGTGGAGAGTGAAAAAGTTGGTTTAAAGCTNAGATGGCTGGATGGCATCACTGACTCGATGGACGTGAGTCTGAGTGAACTCCAGGAGCTGGTGATGGATGGGGAGGCCTGGAGTGCTGCGATTCATGGGGTTGCAAAGAGTCGGACACGACCGGGCGACTGAACTGAACTGAAGAAACACAAACCATGATTTATACTGTAACTATTTCAGAGTCATGAGACCTATCATATCTTTCCCCAAAATACACAATTTATGGGTTAAAAACTGAACCAAATGTCATTTTTTTTAAGTTTCACACAGTAGTCTTGAATATATAGCTTCATTCTCCAAGGAACTGATAAAACTAAATTTTCAAACCTAGTAAAATAATGCCAAGCTACTATTTGATTTGTCTAAAAATGACAAGGTAGGATGTTAGATAACCATAAGGAAATAAGAGTATCTTTTCCAATGGAGGAGTGAAAGAAGTCAATTTGACTAAGAGATGGATGGTTTGTTGTCATCACCAACTGGAAAATGGTGGGACTGGGAAGATGTCAAGTTAACCAAGAAATGGAGAGAAAAAGGGAAATAAAACAAATTAATTAGATCATGAGGCAGGCAGGATGAGCAAAATAAAAACAGTAAAGAATGATATGTACAGTCTTATAGTAAGAGCTAGAAGCAAAAAATGAGAGTGAGAAGAGGAGAGAAATTGGGACTTTCACTCTGGAAAAAGGATAAGCCAGAAGAGAGCTGCAGGAGAGTAAAGAAGATGAGGCTGCACTTGACTCTGCCTGTAGAGACAGGCATCGTATCTCTAATGAGCACCTAAGGGAACAAGAAAACATCATCCTGGATATGATGGGACCCTCCTAGACAGGACTGATGGGAGGACCACAACTGGTGCTTAGATCCAGGCACCTCATTATCCAAAAGGTGCAGAGAAGCTGGAAGGAGTTCAGAGACATGATGGAAGAGTGATTAAGATATAGAAAAAAAATGATTTATGATAAAAGATTAAAGCAGTAAACAAGCACTTCTTGGCAGAGCAACAAGTGGATGGGCAAGGTAGCTATCTATAAACAGGCAAAGGACATAAATAATCTAGAGGAAAACCATTATTATTCAAGCTGGAATCAAGGGGAGAGGTTCACAGAGAACAATTTCAAGAAGGCAGAAAAGAAGACAACCCTAAAATTAGGAAGGGAAGTATTAACATACAAATGACAAATCTGTTCACCTGATGTGGAGTGAAGCACGTCCTAGGAAACAGCTGGTATCAGTCTATGCATAAGATACAAGCAACTTGACCACTCAGTCGGTTATCACGATTCTAGAAGACAAAGCAATCAACAGAATAAAAAACAAATGAGAATCCTGTTAACAGTTCAAGCTCCCTTTCAAAAGAACTGAAAAACTTAGTTTATCGTCCATATTTTGTTCATACCAAGGTCTTCATTAATGGCTTGAAACGGTATATAATAACTCAGTAGTTTTCATAAGGGAATAAAATGGGATAATAAATCTTTTTAATATGGCTTCCAGTGAGTCTATGTGTTGGTTTGTAATATGCTATTTTTAAAGATTAAACTCTAAATGAATCACTTGTATAATTAGACATGTGGGTAGACATAAAACCGTGAAATCACCAATCCTGTGGGAGTGAGATGACTCCTCACAGAAGAAAGCAAAGGATTTCCAGGTGGAACTTCACCCATAATAACACATGCCAATGCATTTCCTTGCCACCCATCTGTGTTTTCCCTGTGAACTGCACTGGAACAGCCATCCTGTCACATGAAGAAATTGTGAACTACATACATGGTATTATTTTTGGATTATGATATTCAGATCAGCAAAGCATGTTACCTTCTACCTTCAGACACTCAGACATTCATAAGGCTATGTAGAAATTTTCTTTTATTAAATAAAACCTTAAATGAAGATGTCAATATTTTAAGAAAACTTCTGATGCTAGAGAGAAAACTGTATAAATAAATGAAATCCTTATATAGTTCTGGTCATATTTGTCTTTCATTTTTATTTACACTGATATGTGCTTGACAGACTTTCATCTCTGTGCTTTGAAAGCCAATATAATAATAATCTGTACCTATTGTATGGCAATTTCCAAATTATAAAATATGTGTGTGCTTTTTGTCTCACTTGAATTTCCCCTTTGGATTTAAGTATTATTAATACTTTATTTGACAAATAATGCTGAGAGTAAGAGGACATATTGTAGAAGCTAAAATCAGGTTGACAAGAAGAACCACTGCAAAGACTCAAATCCTCTGACTGTATGCCCTGTGATCTTTTCATTGCCCTGGATTTCTTATATGATTCATGTCCTCAATCACAGCACCAATAAGCTCTTAGAGTTCACTTAAGAGTGATTACTGTGTAAAGCCAGGTCCTCATCATGAGCTTCTTGCAAATCATTAAAGCATAATTCTTATGAGAGAAATGAAGGAAGCAGATAAAGTAGATCAGGTTAAAAAAAGAAATAAAAAGACTTAGCTGCTGAAGTTTCCAGAATGTGTAGCCATTGGTTTTCACAGAATGACATGGCATGATTAAAATACAACTCTTGCCACAATAAAAAGACAGTGGGAGGTTTGGGTAGATTGAAGTGTTCATAACAAGAGGATACTCTGAAGTGAACTGGGGTGGAGAGAAAACAATATGGGAAACTAGGTATACTAGGCGACTGAGGTGAACCTTGAAGAAGAAAAATGTAGAAAATGAGAGGAAACTCTATGGAATTTCCAGGAACAGAAGCATATGTACAAAAAGAAATTTGGCAGCTTCATTCCAAATGCACCAAGGAGCAATCTACACAACAGAAGGTTCCAGTAGCTTAGAGGAAATACACTCAGCAGAGGCAAACATCACCTTCGAACTGAATGAAAGGAAAATAACATTCAAAAGCTCAGACTCCTTGGAAGACAGAAGTAAAAGAATGGAGTTAGCAACTGAATGTCACAGGGCAAAGAGGCCAAGGACATCCCTAGCAGTGAGTCAGTGACCTGGGAGAACAGAGATGCAGTAAGAAATGTAGGAGCACACAAGGGAACACATCACATTCTAAAATGTTGATCTACATTTTGAAGGGAAGGGGGGTATTCCTTAAAGAAATGAGTAGGACTGTAAAATATATAGAGAATAAAGGAAAGGAAAAAAAAGAGGTAGCTTTTGAAAGTGCATCTTTGAGAAAATGAGGATACTTGTGCAGCTCCAGAGAACATGAGCTCTGAAATCAAACCACCTGGGTCCATGTCCCATTCTTCAGACTTTGTGGTGGGAACTTGGGCAAATTATGTAATCTATGTCTCAGTTTCATTATCTGTGTAAAGTAGAAAATATCACTCACCACACAACAGAATCATAATTTAGTAAGAAAATTCTTGCCAAGCAAAGAACATAGTGCTTGTGAGAAAGTGAACAGTAAAACAAAGCTAAATTTCTAAAAATTCATGAGAGTATATTTATCATACTTGAAAAATAAGAAACCGAATCTGAAAAAAAAAAAAAAAAAAAACAGACTTTAAAAATAGTCACAGGATAGAAAACTAAATATAGAAAGAATCAAATATCCAACAGAAAGCATATTAAGGAGAGTAAGAAAGATTAAGATAATTTAGGGCTGCATTTTTTAAAGTAATGAAAAAATAAGAGATGTTACTTAAAATTTATCTGATCCAAGACAATTTTCTATGAAAAATGTAAAGTCATGGAAAATGGGCAAAGAATCCCATTATTTTTGAAAGATACAATTCAGAAATCCAGCTTTAATCACTCAAAGAGGGGCCCTTTTTCTCATTCCCAGAATTGCCTTCAACTAGCCAAGTGTTTCAATCCTGATTCAAGTAAATAATCAAGCATTTCATGTCTGAATGCCTTTTCAAAAATAGTAGGAAGGGGAAAAAAAAGTACTGCCTATCTTCCAAGTATAAATTGAAATGAGCAAAGTCATAGATGCCTTTTCTAACAAAGAAGCCTTGAATTTGCACTAAGTTACAAATGATTATTTTTTAAATGGAACCATCAATAATAGTAATAAAAACCTTTTTTGAAGGCTTACAATATGCTGAACTTCAATGCATTTCAAGTTTCTGCAGGTAGATACTACTTTTAATCCAAATGAGCATGTGATGAAACTGATGCTCAGAAAAATTAAGCAGTTTTAGTCAGCAGGAGAGCATGGATTTGAACAAAGGTCTATCTGAGTAAAATTTTGTTCTTTTAACAATGCTTTTATTGCAAAGCCTTTCAAAACAATTTAAACTGAGCCACTACATCATATAATGCCAAGCATCCTAGATTTAAACTAGTTATCTAAGTTAGTATTCTTTAGTCATTGTTAGTTTTGGTTAAAAAAAATAAATAACATGAAATTTATTATCTTAACCATTAAGTGTAAAACTCAGTATTATTATGTATATGTACACTGTTGTGAAACAGATCTCCAGAACTTTTTCACCTTACAAAACTGAAACTCCAGTATCCATTGAACAACTCCATATTTCTCCCTGCCCCCAGCAGCTGAAACCACCATTCCACTTTCTGCTTTCTGTGAGTTTGACTACTTAGATACCTCACTGAAGTGCAATGATATACCATGTGTCTTTTGTGACTGGGTTATTTCACTTAGCATAATGTCTTTAAGGTTTATCCATGTCTGCCATATGACAGGATTTCCTTCTTTTTTAAGTCTGAATCACTTTCCAATGTTGTTGCTGTTGTTCAGTCATTCAGTTTGCGACCCCATGGGTGGCAGCATGCCAGGCTTCCCTGTCTTTCACCATCTCCCGGAATTTGTTCAAACTCATATCCATTGAGTTGGTGATGCCATCCAACTATCTCATCCTCTGTCGCCCCCTTCTCATACCACATTTTGTCTGTCCATTTATCCAGGGACAGACATTTGGGGTGTTTCCACATCATGGTTATTTTGGATAATGCCACAATAAGCTTACATATGCAAATAGTTCTTTGATATCCTGCTTTCAAGTTTTTGCGATGTATACTCAGAAGTGGGATTGCTAGATGATGTGGTAATTATATTTTCAGCTTCTTAATGAAAACTTAGTACTATTTTCCTAAGTGGCTAGATCATTTTACTTTGCCACCAACAGTGCAACAAGGATTGCAATTTCTTTACATCTTTACCAACCCATGTTATTTCTGTTGTTTGGACAGTAGCCATCTTAAGATGTGAAGTGATAACTCACAGTGGTTTCAATTTGCATTTTTCTAATGATTAGTGATTCTGAATATCTTTTCATATGCTCATTGGCTACTTCAAATATTCTTCGAATAAATGTCTATTCAATCCTTGCTCATTTTTCAATGAGTTTTTTGTTGTTGTTTTGAGTTGTAGGAGTCCTTTATATATTCTAAATCTTAAGCTTTTTCAGATATATTATTTTCAATTATCTCTTCTGTTTCATGGGTTTCCTTTTCACTCTNTGCTATACTGCAGGTTCCTTCAAGATCCCCTGAAGCTCAACCTTTAGAGAGCAAGAATCCAGGGACCTCTTGGTAGCTAGATCATGGCAGCAAGTTCAGCACCAGTACAGGGTCTAGAAAAAGTCCAGTCCTTGGGCATGAGACTGCACTACAAGAGATTGTCACTGGGCCAATTTCCAAATCCTCTAGTGGATGGAAAGTGAATTAGGTCATTCTGTTTTCTTTCACTCCTTATAAATGGGACTGAAATAGAATATTCTGAAACCACAAAGTAGTGAGAGCATTTAATAAGAAGTTTCAAGTGCAATAACTGGTTAGCAGAGGTACAGGGACAAGGTAGTGATCAAACAGGGGAAGGAAGCTGAGGGCAGGGGATAAGAATGACAGTAGACCCACATTGGAGGGCCAAAGAAATATCTGTGTACTGGGTTAAAAAAGGTCAGAAGCAGGGGGATATGAAGGCTGTTGAACAAATCTGTGTTGTTTATTTGGGAATGGAGCACTTCAAGGAATGTGCAGTGTTATAAATCCAGTAGTAGATGGCTAAGGAATGGTGAACTGCTACAAAATAAACCTGGAAATTTAGATGGGGCACCAAAGGATTTTATTACTTGCTGTTTAGCCTCTACAAACAGCTGCTGCTTCTGTGACAGCTAGTATTAAAGGGTTCCTTTGCCCTGGATTCTCCTTCACATCCCTAAAGCATAGTTAGTCTCAGTATGCCCCAAATGATGTTTCTTTAAACACACTATTGTGCAGAAGAAGGACGTGGTAATTGTCAATCCTAAAATGTCATTCTCTTATCCAGGAATATACCTGAAGGATGTCACCAAAGGACCTTTTTCTGAATGAGATTAATGGAATTCAGCAGATAAGGAACAAGGCAGCAGAACAGTGAGGAGATGTGTGAAAATCTGATCTATATGTAATTTGCATCATCTTGGAAGGATAATGGAAACACAAAGTATACCATAACATTTGATCATCCTATATTAACCTATTTATATCTTACAATAATCCTATGAGATTAATGCTGTCATGAACCCCAGTTAAAAAATGGGAAATGGACATAAAAAGGTCAAGTAACTTGTCTAATCACACAGTTCAGAGGTGACAGAACTAGGATCTGAATCCCAGCTGTCTGCTTCCATAGGGCATAACCTTAACCACAGCACCACATGTTCCCCCACACTTGAAAGCCTCAGTTTAAAGTTCTACTAATCAAAGACTCTTTCGGTTTCCAGAGTGATCTCCTTGTTACACATAATGTAGAGCAATGAAGACTAACCCACAGGGATTGTAGTGGTGTGGTGACGTACCTGGGACCTGAGAGAGAAGTCAGGGATGGAGATAATGCTCTGAGCGTAATCTTCATAAAGATAAAAGAGGTTAAGGTGAGAGGATGACATCATTTAAAAAAAGGCTGCAGAGAGAAAAGGCCAAGACTATGAATAGGACTTTTTGTTTTTTGGATTTAATATCATAAGATTGGTTTAACCCTTGATGATAATGAATTACAGTCACCTACTTCAGGGTTGCAGCCATGGTTTCTCATCTGTATTTTGTCAGTGACTCGTATAGTGCCCAGCATATAGCAGGCACTCATTAAATACTTCTTGAATTAAAGAAAAGATGAAAAGGGGATTCAAGATGGAAAGCCATCAAGAGTAATATGAATATGTGAAATAACCTTTACAATGAAGGAATGTGTGTGTGAAAATAACTTCATGAGGAATTATACATCTAAACTAGTTACAAGAGGAAAAAACAAAAAAGGGGTTCTAAATAGAATAATTTATATTCAAATATTAGAGATTGAATGATTACTTATTACATACAAGACTTGGTGATATGCATGGAAGTATGGAGAAAAATGTCAAGGTAGCAACTACTTGGTCCTTATTCTTGAGAAACTTAGTCCAAGTAAGAGAGAAATAGTTATCGGAACTGAAAAAGATCTTACGGACAGGAGGGCAGAATTTAAGTGAAAAGCACTTTTTCAAGCAAGATTTAATGGCTGTACATGAGGGTACCTAGGGAAATGGGCACTGGTTCAGGGTCAGGAGAAGTGATGGCAGTAAGAGGTAAAACTATTGAAGTGAAAGAAGAAATCAGCACAAAGTCCCAAGAGGAAAGAATAGAGAAACTGTAAGCCTATGTGGTTGTTCCTAGTCTGTCCTCTTGATTAATTTAGGGAATTTACAGAACTTTTTTGTTTTTGTTCATCTTAATATATCACCCATATAAAGCACACTTTTAAACCCTGTTTGTATAAAATAATGGAAAAAAGAGAAATTCAAAATTGTCATTTCTGATTATCAGAAATAACCAAAGGTTAAAAAATTTTGTAACCAAAGGTTACAAAAATATAAAAATCATTGGTGACCATCATGAAGATGATGGTTACATGTTTGATAAACATTAAGGAAAAGCAGATCTGAATACAATTCTTATTTTTAATGTCTCAAGTGAAAGTGCACAGGATATGAATGATTATTTCTTGTACTCTAAAAAGTTTTGAAATATGGATCAAAAGTACCATTTTCTGGAATGTGAAAAGGCCTATGTGATAATGACAAAACAAAAGAGCTCTAAGCAATCAACATCCAGAGACTTGGAGTAGGGTGAAGTAAGGAATACCAGAATCTTAACCCAAGCTCTCTGAAGGGTCTATTGAGTACACATGTGTAAGCACAGCATTCCTCTTCTATGTAAGCTACTTCTGCCAAAAACTTGCCCTTTTAAAAACCTGAACAATGAAGACTCTCTGCCAAAACTCATCACAGTGTAGTCTAAGACAACAATCCCCACGGTGCCAAGAAATGTGAATCAAGTCAAAGAAAGGGAAATGTTATCCTCTCATCTGTATATCCAGTACAAATGCTTTTGAACAGCTACTTTACAGGTGATAAAAGTCTTCATAAGTTGATACAATAATTTCTTGACTTATACTAATTTCCCATTTTATAAATATACATAACTCGCCTTACACTATTTCATCATGCAAATACTTTTACAGATAGAACAGTCTGGCTACTTCAACCTTCTACCAAACTGCTTGGAAAGCAACCTAACACCTCAATTTGATCATGATAAGGAAATATTTGAAGCTATGACAGAAGCTAGTATGGCCAAAAGAGTGAATTTTGAATCAGAATATATGTGAAGGATAAAGTTAGTAAGTATACAATTTCACAACTGTTTTAGAAACCTGTCTTCTGATAAGGAGAGTCAGACCTCACAATTGATGAGATTTGAGATGATTATTTTCATCTGAAAAGATTTTTTGAAAATAGTACCCTAGTTATAATTAGGTGGCTCAGAGGTTAAAGCGTCTGCCTGCAATGCAGGAGACCTGGGTTCGATCCCTGGGTCAGGAAGATCCCCTGGAGAAGGAAATGGCAACCCACTCCAGTATTCTTGCCTGGAGAATCCCATGGACAGAGGAGCCTGGTGGGTCGGACACGACTGAGTGACTTCACTTTCACTTTAAGTCATCAATTACTTGAAAATACATTGATAGGAAGTAAAAAAGGAGCCAATGATAGTCCATGCAAAAGCATAAATTTCACATCTCTATTATGCAAATTATGCAAACCATTTCTAAAGGTGTTGGTCAGAATTTGTATTTCTGCATTCTTCTTTTAAAAAATTGCATTCAATCCTTCCATGTAACAAAAATCAAAACCTTGTCCCTAAGATTCCAATGAAGCCCAGAACACACTAGTCATATGTGATCTGGGTCTTTTTCAGACATTGTCCCTGAATCTCTGGAAGTTCAGTGGGGTATCACACACACACACACAAAAAGGCCCTTTAGCCACATATTCTGGGACTGGATTCCATGATTTTTCCCAAACAACTTCTTGACATGTGTTTTTTTTGTGTACTATGACTCATACAAACTAAAAAGAAGACAAATTAAAAAAGCATGTTTAAACTTTTCAACCACTGTCACAGTAGAGCACAAATTCAACAGAAAGTTGACTATAAAGAGTCAGGTAATTATTAAATAATTATAAATATGAGATAATAAAAAAATAAGACATAAGCATGTATAAAGGTGAAATGACAGGACTTTTGGTCCAACTATAAGCAAGAGATTTCCCAGGTGGCACAGTGGTAAAGAATTAGCCTGCCAATGCAGGAGACACAGCTTTGATCTCTGGGTTGGGAAGATCCTCAGGAGCAGAAAACAGCAAACCACTCCAGTATTCTTGCCTGGAAAATCCATGGACAGAGGAGCCTGGGGGGCTATAGTCCATGGGGTCATAAAGAGTCAAAACATGACTGAGTGATTAAGCACATAAGCATGAACACTTACTAAAAGGGAAAAAAAATCCTTGGACTTTTAAAACATATGCAACCATTTGTAACACAAAGAATAGAAGGAATAATGTGAGTTTTATAATAGAAAGTATATATGTAAAGTGAGGGAAAGAATTGAAAATACACACACAGATAAAAATGGAAATGGCAACACATATCAACATTTCTGGAACATATATGAGTCTCAACTTCTAGGAATTTGAAGGGATATAAAAGCCTCCTTAGGTAACTTTTTAATTTTTAAAATAAGCAATGATATGTGTATTATACCTATAACATTTGATATGGAATAATCTTTAACATATTTAATGTAGTAGATGTCCTTGAGATTCAAAGAAGAGAAACAAGAACATATTCATTGAGCCATTTTGGCAAGAATTTGAAAGTACAGTCATCATGTAGAACTGAAGATATCTGGCAAAGAATATAGATCTTGTCAATATCAATAAAATAACAAAGACTAAAGTGTGAGTTGGTGATGGACAGGGAGGCCTGGCGTGCTGCGATTCATGGGGTTGCAAAGAATTGGACACAACTGAGCGACTGAACTNATCATGTAGAACTGAAGATATCTGGCAAAGAATATAGATCTTGTCAATATCAATAAAATAACAAAGACTAAAGTGTGAGTTGGTGATGGACAGGGAGGCCTGGCGTGCTGCGATTCATGGGGTTGCAAAGAATTGGACACAACTGAGCGACTGAACTGAACTGAACTGAAAGTGTGAAAAAAGTGTGACTTCTCTTTTAATATTTAAGGCTGATTTATGGAACATGACTGATACATAGCTTTCTTTGCATGAGATCTGATCACAATGGTGATGTAAATTTTTTTATTAATCCAAGTAATACATTTTATTTAGAAAAATAAGTAATTACAAGAACACTTCATTCAAAATATACATTTATTATGATGAGCTGTATTATATTTAGCATTAATTGGAAAAAACAGTAGAATAGTTCCACCTTGAACTAGGGGAATAAAGTAAGCATTTAATTGAACAACATTAACCTTTCTGACCAGAGAATGGTTCACCTTTTATATAGCTTCTCACCATGGTCAATCTATATGCTTTCAAGTATAATTTTTACAAATAGATGTTATTTTTCAGAATGGTTTTAGATGCACAAAAACTGGGAAGATAGCACAGAAAGTTTCCTTAGAACCCACAACCAGTTTTCCCTATTATTTTTACACCTACGACAGATAGAATGGACATTTGTTATACTGAATAAAATCAATATTGACATTTTGTTATTAACTAAAGTCCAAGTCTATTCTGACTTTCTTAGTGTTTATCTAATGTTCTTTTTCTTTCCATGGGTCTCACCCAGAACACCACATTACATTTAGTTCGTGTCTCTCTGACTTCTTCTTGCTTATAACAGTTTCTCAGAGTTACTTTGGTTTTTTATGATCATGACTGGTTTGAAGAGTGCTGGTCAAATATATTGCAGACTGCCCCTGTTTCTGAATTTGTCTGATGTTTCTCTCATAGTTTTATTGGGGTTATAGAACATATCAAGGGAGAGGTTGAAAGGGGAAGTATTCCTTTCTTCCTTCATATCAAAGGCACACACTACCAGTATGCTTTAGGACTGCTGAGGTTGACCCTGATCACTTGGCTGAGACAGTCTCTGCTCGCCTTGTTTACAGTAAAGTACTCTTTCCCTTCCTTTCCATGCTGAGTACTCTTTGGAGGAAGTAACCATGCACAGCTCATTTCAGAAGTAAGGAGTTNCAGTATGCTTTAGGACTGCTGAGGTTGACCCTGATCACTTGGCTGAGACAGTCTCTGCTCGCCTTGTTTACGGTAAAGTACTCTTTCCCTTCCTTTCCATGCTGAGTACTCTTTGGAGGAAGTAACCATGCACAGCTCATTTCAGAAGTAAGGAGTTATATGTTCCCCTTCCTTGAGGGCCAGATACCTGTATAAACTATTTGAAGTTCTACTGGATGGAATATTTGTCTCTTCTCCTTTATTTATTCATCATTCATTTATATTAGTATGGTCCCATCGATACATATTTTATACCTTGGGTTATAATCAATAATAGTTTTTTGTTTTTGCTCAAATTATTCTAGTGTTGGCCATTGGGAACTTTTTCAGCTGGTTCTTTGATCTCTTTGACATACCCTTATCATTGTGAATATTTGATATGGTGAGTGTATGTGTGTTTGGGACACTTGTTTATTTTTTGGCACAAGATGATCCAGGCTCACATACATTTCCCTGCCCCAGTCCTAGAATCAGCCATTTCTCTGAGAATCCCTGGTTCCTTTTATGGGACAGTAACGCTAGAAAATGAGATCTAGGCCCTAGCTGTCAGATATAATATTTATTTTAAAAATAAATTTCATGTTTAACCTAAAAATTAACATATATATTTATGTGTAGCGGATTTATGGATAACTTTTTATTACATTTTCTTACTTTATACTTATCTGTATTTACTGATTTTTCAGTAATGATATGAATGTGTATCTGTAATGAAAATCATTACTATAAAAATAAAAGTTCTTTTAGATGTACACCCCATTTCAACAAGAAAATGCAAATTACTGTCAACTTTTACTGACCTTGTTTTTAGTGCTGTAAGTAAACTGAGAATTTTGAGGGTTCCAGTTCTTTGAAATGAAGTGTTACATTTCAAAATTGAAAGTGCTTCTCCAAGTAAAAAAATATATATATTCATTTTTTACCTTAGAACACATTTATTCCTTTCATAGAACAATTATTTCAGATATAAACAGCAAATATTTACCTGAAAGCAACAATAGCAAATACCAAAATGCAAGAAATGTCTTAATGTCATATTCATGGACTGGGCTTTAGATGGAGAGAAAACAAAAAAGAAGTAAAAGCCTCACACTGATTTTATACATTCCATCAAAGAAAACTAGATTATTTAGGTATAATTTGAGATTAGGAAGTCATTAGGCATAGGTTCAGCTGTCAATATAATGTGTCTTTTTTTTTTAAATGCTTCAACAGGACTGTTTAACTTAAGAGGGTACTTTTTTTCTGGACATTGCTTTTATACAGTTCATACATGCTGATGTTAAAAACTTAGACTATACTATTTCTCTGTCTCTTCACTAACATAATTCCAGACAATATTTCTACTGAGAAATTGTATTAGTCTAATTTCTGCTAATCTATTATGCTTGCAACTATATATATTTAAGTCAGTTACTAGGTACCAGCTATATAGGCTCTGGACCAGCTATATATTTCTGGACCAAATATAATACTATATAATAAAAAAGTGCAAAAGTACAAGAAAATAAATTAGATATTTATCTGATGGTAGAGTAATAATATCACCTCTCTATATCTATACAATTGTATTTATTTTCCTTGAAAGTAGTAATACTATATTTCTTCTGCTCAGTAATCTAGACTTGTTTTACTTGACTTTGTTCTTAGTAGTTACAGCCCCATTTAATAATGCCTAATTCTATTTCATTAGAAAAATGCACCAAGTGTTCCCATTTTCCTATGATTTATAAGAACATACTTGAGATGTTGAAGTTACAACATAAAATGTTGAAGTTATAGTATTATGTTAAATGCCCTATAGAAGAAATGAGGGACATAAAGTACATCATTTCTAATTTCTGAAGCAGAGGACCCCGTATATTTAAATGGATAACAGATTCAGAGAAACACAAACTCTTCTGTGAATACTTGATTACTTAATTTTACTTATTTTATACATTTTTACAGGAGGGTAATATGTGTGGCTTACTGAGCACGGCAAAAGAATGAGCAAACTGTCTAAATTTACCAGCAAAAGATTAGAAGGTTAAAGAAATCCTGGTTCATGACTATTAGAAATAATTAAACATTATTATTTACATGGAGATAAAAGATCATATGTTAATGATGATAAATTAAAAGTCACCAAAACAATTTAAAATTTAAATATGAACAATCTATCTTATTACATATTCCAACTTTTTGAAACATTTAACTGTCTTGAATAATTTATATTCATAAATGTCTAATAATTTAAGTATACCTCATTATTATTACTTAAATTTCAAAATAATTTCAAGATGTTGCAGTTTCTTATCAGTGCATTTCTTGTTTGCAGTGAATTTGCTTAAGCTTTATATTTCTTGGGCTTCCCTGGTGGTTTAGCAGTAAAGAATCCACTTGCCAAGGCAGGAGACGTGGGTTCGATCCCTGAGTCAGTAAAAGCCCTGGAGAAGGAAACAGCAACCCACTCCAGTGTTCTTGCCTGGGAAATCCCATGGACAGAGAAGCCTGGCAGACTACAGTCCATAGGACCACAAAGAGTCAGACACAACTTAGTAACTAAACAGCAACAACGACTTAAAGTTAAGGTGAAATAAGGTGGACACAGATGATGCAGATTCTCATTTCTTAATTGGATCCTTCTAAAAAATATAATAAATTCAAAAATAAAATAACTTTTTGTAATATACAACCTTTTATTAAGTATTGTTGTAAACCCTATTTCATATGATCATTACATTGCTCCTATATGTTATGCATTATGATAAAACACTCCACATCTCAACTTACTTTTTCTATGAAAGGTTAAAACTCAAATAAAAGAGAAAACTCTCCTTTCTAAAATCTCAGAGAAAGTAAAGTATAAAACCAAAGATCTTTAAGCTGATCTTTTATAGGGGACAAACTGATTCAAAATCATTCTATTAACTGCTTGGTAATTAATTAGATTTCAATATTTGTTAAGTATCTAAATATGTTTAGCTTTGTGCTAACCTGAAGTTATTAAAAGCTAGAGAAGACAAATTCTAACTTCCAGGTCCTTTTGATCCAGTTAGGAATTATAAAGAAAATTGTAAGGAAACAAATGACTGAAAAACTCAGAATATTAGCTTAAAAGGCAGGATGAAGATATAAAAATAAAAAGGAATTCTGCCCAAGATTTCCTAGAGTAAAGAAGTATTTTTTAACTAAGTTTTGATTAACAAGGTGTGGGATTAACAAATTTTTCCCATGGTCAGTCATTATTATTGTTATTACTACTTCACAAATATGAATGTTTCTTTTTCCTTCAAGGAATATGTTATCAAGTCTTGAAATATTTATTGACTATTACTTTACTTAGGTTATCTATATAGCTCCAGGTACATATAAAAAGAATAGCTTTTCAAACAGAGCTATGGTTACTCATGTTTGTTAAATAAATCATTTATTAATTGACAATAATTCTATCCAAAAAACATGTATCATCAAATTATTATGTCTCCCAAACAAAACACTAAAGTTCAGTCACATTTCTTTTCCATAATGAAGGTGTAACAAATAATCTGAAGACATACTAATATTCATTAAATTACCACCAAGTGGAACGTTTTCCCCTTGAGATTGATAAATTGATATTCTAAATAATAAAAATGGGGATGACTTAAGCCAGTAATTCTATCCAAGCAGAAAACAAACAGAGGGCAACAGAGATACCTGCCAATTCCAGAGGACATCTTCAGATAATTTCAGGTCTGTGATAAACCTTTTGATAGTTAACAAATACTCATACAATGCAAAAAGACCACAGTATGAGGAATAAGGCCTGAGCACCATGAAACATATAGTTTTAATTTAACTCCAACTCCAAACAATATATTTCCTAGTTTTGGAAAAGATGCGAGAGTAATTCAGCCTGGTGACTCAAGTTCAAACCTATATTTAATGTGTTAGCCTGTCACTGGAGACAGTACATGTGCTTCCTCTGCCTTTGTAATTGTTTATATTCCAGATCCTCCCTGACACCAAAAATAATTCCCACTCCCACCCTTACCAGCTCCCTCCACACACAAAGGAGATTGAAAACACAGTTTAGCTTTGTGTATAATTTTCCCATGCAAAATTATAGAGCAAATTATCTAAGACTAAGTACAAAGTTTGCAAAAAGGCAAAAGAAAAGATACATAATTATTTCTTTACCTTTTACCCTTAGTTTCTACTGGTGTTGGTTATAGTTCTCTGAAAATTTCAAAACATTTTGCATTGCCAGGCATTTTTCCTTAATCTCCCCTCTCAGAGAGTCAGCAGGAAGGTATCAGGAGTCAAATGATTACTTCTTGCAAGCAAATGGGCCACAGACACAAAGGTGAAATGGTGGTGCCAAAATAGGAAGTAAGTTTGTAGGTATCAGGTCGTGAAAGCAGTGAGTAGACTAAGGAAAACTTCATTAACCTCAGAGAATTTTCTCAACACAGCCAAGAGGTTACTATTTGATAAAATGTATCTTTTCGTTCTGTTTTTCCTATATAAACATTATTAAATAATTCCCTATAAGGCACAATGACCTGTATAAATATAAATTATTAATATCATGTTCATAAGATTCTTGTTCTACCCAATTGTTGTGGCCTATACCCATCTTCAACCCTGAATCCCATTTAAATTCTTGGGGTTCTTCATGAGTTCATGGCTTAATGAAGCACCTTTCCAAAGTATCACATTTTTGACCTACAGTTTAAATGCAATGCGTGCTAAGTTGCTTCAGTGTGTCAGACTCTTTGCTAACCTACGGACTGTAACCCTCCAGGCTTCTCTGTCCATGGGGATTCTTCAGACAAGAATACTGGAGTGGGTTGCCACGCCCTCCTCCAGGGCATCTTCCAGATGCAGGGATCGAACCCTCCTCTTACAATTCCTGCATTAGCAGATGGGTTCTTTACCACTAGCGCCACTTGGGAAGCCCTTAAATGCAATACTTTAACCCTTAATTACTGGCTGTGAGGGAGAAAAATCTTATCATAGAACCGGATAAAGGGGCAAGAGACCTTGCTGAGGTTTCAGAAAATGGCAGTCACACAATATAGGTTACTGACTGAAACTAATATAAAGCCTAATAAAATTGTGTGTACAAAAATAAAAAGAAACGTACTGTTGTTGAGAATATTAATGGTGATAATGTACAAAATACCTAGGATGCAATGTGTTTGTCCCTTCCCTTTTCCACAAGTTTTCCACTTCATAAATGGGCAAATTCCATTTGAAATGTTGGCAGTCCAGATCAGTACCCTTTTATTGTCTCTCAGCTACCTCTTGACCCTATTCTTATCTCTTCCCACATCATCTTCCTGTACTTCCTGGCCTTTTCTCTTCCAAAGGCCAAGGCCTTTTCCCATCTCCCTGACCTGAACCATCACTTCGTAGCCTATCAGCGATAGCTTCTCTGGCCAGCTTTAGCTGCTAGTACAGGCCTCAGTGATTCTGAGGCAGGACAGAGTTAAAGCAACTGCTGGCTGGGGCTGCTCACACCCAACCCAGACCTTTCCTGCTCATCCTCCTAGCTGCCTGGCTCAGAACAGCAGGAGAAGCGAAGGCAACGCAGGAGTGATGACATGTGATTCTCTCCCTTCCCCACCCTTCACATTTTTCTTTCCACGTGCAGAACCCGGAAGGCTCTGACCGCTCTTGCCCCGGCGGTTGCCATGGTTACACAATAGCAGCCCCAGACCCCGGAGCGGGGGTTCTCATCCAGTCTANAATTATCAACATTCATTGAATCATCAAGAAAGCAAGAGAATTCCAAAAAAACATCTACTTCTGCTTTACTGACTACACCAAACAAAGTATTTGAGTGTGTGGATCACAAACTGTGGAAACTGAAAAATTCTTAAGGAGATGAGAATATCAGACTACCTATCTTTCTCTTGAGAAATTTGTTTTCAGGTCTTGAAGAAATGTTAGAACAAGACATGAAACAAAAGAATGGTTCCAAATTGGGAAAGGAATACATAAAGTCTGTATGTCACCCTGCTTCTTTAACTTATATTCAGAATGCATGATGCAAAATGTCACACTGGATGATCACAAGCTGGAATCAAGACTGCTGCAAGAAATATCAATAACCTCAGATATGCAGATGACACCACCCTTATGGCAGAAAGTGAAGAACTAAAGATCCTCTTGATGAAAGTTGTGGTTTTTCCAGTGGTCATGTATAGATGTGAGAGTTGGACTATAAAGAAAGCTGAGCACTGAAGAATTGATGATTTTGAACTGTGGTATTGGAGAAGACTCTTGAGAGTCCCTTGGACTGCAAGGAAGTCCAACCAGTCCATTCTAAATAAGATCAGTCCTGGGTGTTCATTGGAAGGACTGATGTTGAAGCTGAAACTCCAATACTTTTGTCATCTGATGTGAAGAACTGACTCATTGGAAAAGACCCTGATGCTGGAAGGGATTGGGGCAGGAGAAGAAGGGGACAACAGAGGGTGAGACTGGTTGGATGGCATCACCAACTTGATGCACATGAGCTTGGGTGAACTCTGGGAGTTCGTGATGGACAGGGAGGCCTGACGTGCCGTGGTTCATGGGGTTGCAAAGAGTCACACACGACTGAGCGACTGAATGAACTGAACTGAACTGATAAAGGTGAAAGAAGTGTGAAAAGTGACTTAAAACTCACCAATTAAGATACATAGATCATGGCATCAGATCCCATCATTTTATGGCAAATAGATGGGAAAATGATGGTAGCAGTGACAGACTTATTTGCAGGGGGCGGGGGGGGCGGAGCTACAAAATCCCTGCAGATGGTGACTGCAGCCATGAAATTAAAAGACACTTGCTAACTGGAAGAAAAGCTATAACAAATCTAGATAGCATATTAGAAAGCAGACACATCGATGCTTTTGAACTGTGGTGTTGGAGAAGAATCTTGAGTCCCTTGAACTGCAAGGAGATCCAACCAGTCCATCCTAAAGGAAATCAGTCCTGGGTGTTCATTGGAGGGACTGATGCTGAAGCTGAGCTCCAATACTTTGGCCACCTGATGTGAAGAACTGACTCACTGGAAAATACCCTGATGCTGGGAAAGATTGAAGGAGGGAGGAGAAGGGGAAAACAGATGATGAGATGGCTGGATGGCATCACTGACTCAATGGACATGGGTTTGAGTGGACTCTGGGAGTTGGTGAAGGACAGAGAGGCCTGGCGTGCTGCAGTCCATGGGGTCACAAAGATATATTCATGACTGAGAGACTGAATAACAACAATGAATTTGGATACATAATACCTTATTTTCTGCCATTATTACCATGTAGAATGATGCAGAAAGAATGAGTTTGATCATAGGCATGAAAAAAATGAATATAATCGAAATACAAGATACAAACCAGATTTTTTAAAGCTGATACTATATTACTGCATTACTCTTGAGGGGGATTCAGGATTGGGAGCTCGTGTACACCTGTGGTGGATTCATGTCGATGTATGGCAAAGCCAATAGAGTATTGTAAAGTAAAATAAAGTAAAAATGCCTAAGTGGAAAAGAAAAAGTCATTGAGCAATCACTGAGGAAAAAAAAGTGAACAATTATTAATTTTTCCCCAGCTGTTGAAGAAGTGGAATGGACACAATAAACATCAATTATACAGAGCTTTATTTGTTTGTATCATTTACTAATCTAGTACTGTATCCTTCAGAACTCAGTAAAGTCTTTAATTAACCAAACATACTCTTTAGCAATATAGGAGTTGAAAAATATTTTATGATAACTCTAGTGAAAACATAAATGTAAGCATATATTTAAGAAGGGTATAATGCTTTGAAGACAAACTCAAAATGCCAGATTTCTAGCAAGAATTAAATATCATTGACTATAATACTGATTTGATAAGATTCATTTCCCAACTAATGAAAATGTGATTGGAGTTAGAGCTGATAATCAAGAACAAATACTCAATGGTTATACTTTTTGTGTGAGCAATCATGGACCTAGTAGAAAATTCTTGAGCTCTTTGGTATTCACGATGAAGAGAGTTAAATCATTTACATGAAGATCATCTTTACTTTTCTTATACTGTTATGACACACGAATGTGCCAAATATCATTACTGGTATACTTTGTTTTGTCGTGCTTTGCTTTATTGATCTTAGTAAATGTTTTCTTCTACAAATTGAAGGGTATTTTTGTTTGTGTGTTTTTTTTTTAATTGGAGTATAGTTGATTTACAATATTGTGTTACTTTCTGCTATACAGCACAGCGAACCAGCTATCATTTCAGTTCAGTTCAGTCACTCTNTCTTTCCTGTGTCTCATACTGCCCCATCACTGTAACCTTGGTTTTGACCGTCAACCAACCAACCCCATAATTTTCCTCTTTGGATTCAGGAAAATTTATCGACTATTCCAACATATAGCCATGTTTTTTGCTGCATGCTTTCTATTCAGTGTCATACCACTTGTTTTATAGTTAACCATATGCTTGATATGTTTGCTGCATTTTAAAATATTTTTATGTTGTTTTTAGTTGTTTAGGTCATTGCCCCCAGACCAAATTGCAGGCTCACTGTGACAACAAAATGCCTCTTTTGTCTCCCCCAGCACAGCTTAGAGTTTTGCACATGGTGAGTTCGTGATAAGTAGCTTTTGATTTTTACTCTATTAATTGGCTAATATTTTGTCAGATTGTTGGCCAGAATGTTGTAGTTAACTAGAATTGTGGTTAACTCTGGATTTCCCCTTTTTCCCTCCTGTTTCAAATCCTAGCTTAATATACTCAAGCTAAATGACATGTCCCTTTTGCTACTGTCTCAACGTTTTCCACAAAACCCCCAAAGAAATAATCACTCCCTCCTGTTTTTACAAAGCACTTTGATTTCACTACCAAATACATCTCTTTCACGTTATGTCATATTAAGTTATGCATTTGTCTGCATCCCATACAAGAGTATCACCTTGTATGTTTTGTGTTCTTGTTTCTCTAGCTCCTAACACAATGAATGCCTATGAATTTGTATTAAACTGATTTAGTTTGAAGTACCCTGAGTTCAAATTTAGACTGCATTTTCTAGGGCATCCTGAACATACCATGAGAAGACAACATCTGGAAACTGGGTTCTGTGCTTTCTTTCCTTTTAATTACTCTGAGCACGCAGCAGGCAGAGTCAACCACACAGCTCAGTTGTGATGAATGGCCTCAGCTGTGTCCAGGGCTTTGTAATCCTCATGATACTTCTGAGTGTTTCACATATGGTGGATGCTTAACAAATATTTGGGGGTTAAATGAGTTAATGAAAATAGTGGACGTGATGACAATAATTAGTCACTGAATTTATTTCTGAAATTTCTACTAACTCTACAGGATCCCACATAGTATGGATCCCACATATCCCTAGTATGGTTTTACACTGTTTTTAAGAGTTTGAAATTTACATTTATCTAAAGCAGTTTGGTAATCTGGCCTGCAGTGTTGGTTAATACCCAATCTGGATTCTTAAAATAACATCCAGTAGGAAAAGACTGAGCATGCACACACTCATACTCACACACACACACATGAAAAGCAATTTACAGAAAGTATTATTAAAATGTAAAGTGTGTTATATAGTTTAGCTTATCTTCAAGGGTGACTTTTCGAGTCTCAGCAAACAATCCTTAATTACACTGAAAGAGATGTTTTTCATCACGTGTGCATGCTCAGTCCCTTGTGTCTGACTCTTTGCAATCCTATGGACTGTAAAGCCAGCCAGGCTCCTCTGTCCATGGGAATCTCTAGGCAAGAATACTGGAGTGGGTTGCTGTGCCCTCTTCCAGGGGATCTTCCTGACCCAGAGATGGAACCCACATCTCCCGCATTGCAGGCAGATTCTTTACCACTGAGCCACCAGGGAAGCCAGTGAATATCATCAGAACTACCTAACTGGTGCTGCTATATCTGTTCTAGACTGAGGGGGAAAAGAACAGAAAAAATGGAAAACCAAAATTCCTTCCAGGTGCTTGGAAACTTTATTGAATGAGTAAACTTGTCTTGAGTATCCAGTTTCTTCCTCTGTGACACACCACTCATCTTCCTTAGGGCTCACAGATTGAATCAAAGTCATTTTCACTCTATGGTAGTAGTTATATATTAGATAATATGAAATACAGTATTTCTTAAGGATTACATTTTGATACTGAATAATGCTAAAGAATAAAATTCTAATTGTAGAATTTCAAGAATTGTTAATCTATTTCAGAACCCGTAAAGGAAGGTAGCAGGGATGGAAAAGGATAGAACAGGTATATTCTAGGCTTTTCCAGTTCCACATATAGCTACCTCTGCCCAGGAGACAGGAGAAAGATAATTACTGGCTCCAGAGTTTAAATCTAGCAGAATCTCAGAGGTTTTGACTATACTTTCAGCAGAAAGTATTTTTCTGTACAATCTTCTGTTGAAAAAGCTATGTAAATTAAAAGGAAAAAGACAGATAAAAGAGACTGCAAAGTTCTGTGCACAGAGACAATGAAATGGAGATGAAACCCAAGCCGTTTAGTGCTCCTCTAGTGGCTCAGACGGTTAAGCGTCTGTCTACAATGCGGAAGACCCCTCAGGGTTCGATCCCTGGAGAAGGAAATGGCAATCCACTCCAGTACTATTGCCTGGAAAATCCCATGGACAGAGGAGCCTGGTAGGCTACAGTCCATGGGGTCTCCNAAGCGTCTGTCTACAATGCGGAAGACCCCTCAGGGTTCGATCCCTGGAGAAGGAAATGGCAATCCACTCCAGTACTATTGCCTGGAAAATCCCATGGACAGAGGAGCCTGGTAGGCTACAGTCCATGGGGTCTCCAAGAGTCGGACACGACTGAGTGACTTCACTTTCTAGAAAACTAATCGCACCTTGGTCAAACATAAAATCTCTCTGCCTTATAAATTAAAATACTATTTTATTAATATTCTCCCATCTATTAGCACACCAGTACCAACAGATAAAAGATATTGTTATACTCGTATGAGAAAACTGGGGTATGTGTTAGTTTATGTCTAATTGAAACAAGTGATGACATGAGTTGAAAGCAGCTCACCCAACTCCTAATCTTCTATGAGATACTTTCCCTTTATAAACTGAAGATATTTTTTCACACCTGTTTCATTTGATCATGACAATTCACTCATCACTGGATCATTAGGTAGTAACATATTAAGATCATTATATTATGTTTAGTAGTGGAAAAGAACACACCTGACTTTCACCTTTAATGCAGTATTACAAATAGTATTAGACAGGCATAGATCTCTCATCATCAAATAAAGACATCAATAAAAGACAGTTTATAGTTAGTTAATCAGAATGTGAAACTGTAATGTCTTTGTGTTTTAAACTTTTATAACATCATAATCATAAACATTTAGTAAGTTAGGAGAGACTTCAAAGGTCCTCTAGTCTTCATGTTATACATGAGGAAATGAAAGACAAGAAGACGGAGTGATCACCTAGCTTCTTGTGATTTGCCTTGATGCCCACTGCAAAACAGCACCCTGCTATATAGCACCTCCCCCTTTTTTTTGGAAAAAATAAAAATCAGTTATTTTTCAAACCCTTTCTAAGCCAGAATCTTAAGGTTATATTTACTTAGCTGAGTTGGGGTGTGGTGAATAATTAAATTCAGCAGGAATGCACTTCAAAACAAAAATAAAAACACAGCCCAACCCCTTTGGCCCAAGTCCTGAGACCTCAGAAAAGAAAACCTCCTTGACTATGAACATTCATTAGAAGCTGGAAAGGCTTTCTGTGTCTGATATAGGACTCCACAGAGCTATTGCAGAATGGAGGAGTTTAAAATAAAATAAATGACTTTTTGTTTTTTTTTTAGTTTTTTATTTTTATTTTTAACAATGTTTTTATATAAACAAACCGTCCCCAAAGAAATATTTTAAGTGAAAGCAAACAAGTTTCCTATACGTCATATAAGAAAAAAATATCTTTAAGTTTGCTTTTCTTAACACCTCATACCACCACCACTTCACCCTTAGAGCATGCTGTGGACACAATTGTATTCTAAGAAAGGGGAAGAAAGGGAGGGATTCCTATGATACCTAATTGAGGCAAGACNTAAGAAAAAAATATCTTTAAGTTTGCTTTTCTTAACACCTCATACCACCACCACTTCACCCTTAGAGCATGCTGTGGACACAATTGTATTCTAAGAAAGGGGAAGAAAGGGAGGGATTCCTATGATACCTAATTGAGGCAAGCCTTATTTATTTAAAAGTGATGAAACCAAGAAAAATATGCCCTCTTGTGGCTTATTTGTTCTAGTTCACAACTAATCTACCATGCTCTATTATTTCCTGAAACTCAAACATACCTATATTCCAAGTGGAATTAAACTATTCCTTTGTGTGGTAACTGGAGAAAACAGGTCTCTGTAGACAGCAGGAAGACGTTCCAGGACTTCTGCTTTGTTCAAGGTCTTAAACAGCAGCTTAGCCACAATGAAATCAGTATCCCTAAAAAATGGAAAATTTTCCAAAATAACCCACAGATTCTTACAGATATTATAAAAGTACTTTCCAAATAAATGCATTAGATAGAATTTCTTTCCTAAATAGTGAGGTTTGTGTTGAATAAACTTAAACCATCAGTTTCCACAAATAGGAGAAAATTCATGACTTCCTTTCCTACTATGTTTATCCCTCTAATATTTCTTTAGCTGTGGGATGATGCACATTTTTCCATTAAAAAGTAAAATGTATAATAGTTAAGAGAATCCTGATTTTCATTCTCTGCATATTTTTCTTTCCTACTTGTTCTTCAAAAATGAAAATATAACAAATGTATTAAATTTTTTTTTAATGCCAGCCATTGTTTTCCTAAAACAGCAGTCAAGATGGGGTTAGTGGGAAATTATCTCTGCTGATCAAGAGGATGACTGTCATGTAGCTATCATTATCATTTAATAACTTAGTAACTAAGTGAATGTCAAAGGTTTAAAACAGGCCAGAATGCTAAATCCTTAGTCCATCATTGTCATTATTTTACATACAAAAAAAAATGACTTAAATCGCACATTTTCCATTTGGCTGGATCTGCTTGTGTGTTAAGTAGGCGAGTGGGCCTAATCTGCACCTTTAGTTTAGCAAGTTCTCTACTGAAATAGACTGAATAATATCTCACTTATCGAAGAATAAATACAACTTTCCAAAATGCCCAGTTAAACATGGAGTTATTGCTTTTGTAAATTATAAGCTTAAAATGGAATCCTATAGCTTAAGTTTATTAGTTCAGTGATCATTCTGACCCTTGAAGCATAGGTACACTTTCCTGGAATTTTCATTTGCAAGGAACATTCATTCATCAAATAATTGACTTTTAAATTTTATTTACCTTAATTTACTGAATAATAATAACCACTATACTACTATTTAAAAACTGCCTTCTCTTTCTATTCGACATTTCAGTAAAATTATGTTTACCCATGACAAGCAGTTTTACTTCCCAAAATTTATTCATGTGTTTGCCAAAAGAGTCTACATTAAAAGTCTATGATAATGCATGTATTTTAAAAATTATCTCTAACTTTACAATATGTAAAATATCCAATTGTAAGAATGGAGCTAATTTTAAAAGACTAAAACATGAGCATTTAAAAATTATCAAGAAATTAGTATTTCACTAATTAAGAATAATAAAAGATAAGTGATCCACACTAACAAAGGTTAATATTGTAAGTATGGTATGATTGATAGTATTAAAAATAGTGATCTTCCAATATTAACTCTTAAAATATTATAAACTTATGATATTTGTGTATCCCTGTTGTGTATGCTGTTGTTTTGTTCATTTTCATTGCTTTTAGTGATATTATTGTTTGAATGCATTGGGAGGTATCCATTCTCATGTTGATAGCCAGTTGATAACAGTGAGGTATTGGTTAAAGATCAGATAAACAAATAAAACAATTTAGAAGTCTAGAAAATAGACCTAGATGTATAATCATGTATATAATGGGAATTTGTTTTCTGCCTCCAAACTTGAGTGTACAGTAACTGTCTTCTTTTTAGGAATTCCCTGGCAGTACAGTGGTTAGGACTCCACACTTTCACTGCCACAGGTGCAGGTTTGATCCCTGATCAGGGAACTAAGATCCCACATCCCTCAAGCTGTGCTGCATAGCCACACACTCCCCTCAAAAAAAGCCTTTTCTAAAAATTACTTTTGTTATGTGACATTTGAAATAGAAAAAATAGCAAACATACATGTATACACAATAAAATAGAATGCACATTGAAGAATATGCCACTTAAACTAAGAGTTAGAAAATTACAATTCTCTCAACTTTTCTTTGTGCTCTTCCCTGATTCCATCCTGTTGCCTACCGTACATAAATAAACAATATTCTAAATTTAGTGCTTATTTTCTCTGCCATTTTTCTGTACTTATGATTATAGCTCTAAACAATATACAACAAGATGCTTTATTCTTGTTAACTTTATATCAATAGTAACAGCTTTCTAAAAATAATAATTTTCTGTGACTTTATTTACCCTGATGGCTCAGATGGTAAACAATCTGTCTGCAATGTGGGAGACCTGTGTTCTATCCCTGGTTTGGGAAGATCCTCGGAGAAGGGAACAGCAACCCATTCCAGTATTCTTGCCTGGAGAATCCTATGGAAACAGGAGCCTGGAGGCCTACAGTCCATGGGGTCACAAAAAGTTAGACACGACTGAGCGACTTTCACTCACTCACTTACTCAGCGGTATCTGAAATTAATCTTCCCTGTTGTGAACGCTGTTGTTTTGTTCATTTTCACTGCTTTTAATGATATTATTGTATGAAGATGTCGTGAGTTATCCATTTTCAGGTTGATAGCCAGTGGAGTTGTTTCCAATGTTTTGTTATCACTACGAATGCTTCATGAACATGCTTGAAATATGTCACTTTATTTTTGTTTCTCAGGCCCTTTATGAGCCAGTTATGAACACAGAAACCAATCCAAGCATTTAATTGTCAAGCCAAAGGCATTTAAGGAAGGAAATCGGAGTATAGGGAAATAGATGAAAAATGTCGGAAGGAGCAACAGAGAGAAGGACAGGGTCTGGAAGAGTAAAAGGAAAGAATGATCCTGAGAGATACTACTAATGCTCCAAAACTGCAAGTCTCTGTTGAGTGTGGTGTTCCAGTCCTATTGGATCTGCTAAAATGTGTTGCCTTGACCAGAACTGGGCTGACGAAAGGTGTAAGCTCTGTGATGCTGGAGTTAGAAACACTTTGACCCTGCTATTTCTTCTCCTGCAGCTACCAGAAACTACCAAAACTTGCTTCATTTTGAGACCCAGGAGCATAAAGCCTTTCTGTTTCTCATCTATTGATCATCTACAAAGTTTTCTCTTGATTAAATCTAACCAAAGGCCAGATGGCAAAGTAATATAAAATGGTCTAAAGACTTGAGCAGACTTTTCATAAAAGAGGGTATTTAAAGGGCCAATAATGTTGGTGGCTACCATGGAAATGCAAATTAAAACCACAATGTGATTCCATTACACATCCACCAGAATGACCAAAATAAAAGGACAAAATGCCAATAGTTGCTAAGGATGGGAGGATCCAAACTCTCATACATTGTGGATGAAAATGTAAATTTTTACAACCTTTTTGGAAAACTCTGTAGCATTATCTACCAAACCCTAAATGTATGCATACCCTATAGGCAACAATTCTATGCATAGATTGAGCCCAAGAAAAATGTATGAATATCTTCATCAAAGTAACTATACAATAGTTTTCATGACAAAATTATTTGAAATAGTCTCACTTGGAGACCATGCACACTATCCTCAACAATAGGAAGGGATAATATATTGTGGCCAGTTCACATAAGGGAAGGTTATAGAGCAATAAAAAAAACTACAACTATACCAGCAATGTACATTAACTTCAGAAAACCAATAGTTAGTGAAAGAAGATAAACACATAGTATGATTCATAGTTAATCTTTTTTTTTCCTTTTTTTTGCAGAGGTAAACCAACTGATTTTAAGATTCATATAGAAAATAATCATGCAAGATGAGGAGGAATGACTCTTTCTGATCTTGACTCTTCCAAACCAATAACAAACAACATCTGTTTATTGGTTCAAGTTTACTTTAGTGTCTTTCCATAATGTTTTAAAGTTTTTCTCGTAACTGTTTTGTACATTTCTTTTCTTTTTTTGGCCATTCAGCCTGCAAAACCTTAATTTCCCAACCATGGATTGAACCCATGGACATGAAAGCCCCAAGTCCTTACCATTAACCACCAGGAAACTCCCAAGTATATTTCTTAATGTTGCATTGTTTTACATTATTGTTGATATTGTAAGTTAGATTTTCCTTTCATTATATCTTCTACCTGGGTATTGTTAATAGATTAAGAGGTTCTGTGAATGCTGATGTCTGACTGTTTGTGACCGTATGGACTGAAAGCCCACCAGCCTCCTCTGTCTATGGGATTCTCCAGACAAGAATACTGGAGTGGGTTGCCATGCCCTCCTTCCGAGGGAATCTTCCCGACTCAGGGATCGAACTCGTATCTCTTACATCTCCTGCATTGACAGGCAGGTTCTTTGCCACTAGCACCACCAGGTAAGCCCCAGAGGTAGAGGCTATTGCTGTCTATATATTAATTTTATATTTTGCTAATTTTCTGAATTATTTTGTTTCCTTAACTTTAATCAGTAGGCTTTCTGGTGGCTCAGAGGTTAAAGTGTCTGCCTGCAGATTATTCATGAATACTATCATATAATTGTTAATGTCTGGTCTATGAAGGTTTGATGGAAATCTTTAATACCTTTTTTCTGCTATATAAATTTAACCTTTCTATTTCTACTGGGTTAAATATAGGTAAGTTATATTTTCCTAGATGTTATCTATTTCATATAAGTTTATAAATTTATCTGCCTAGAGTTGGGCAATAATTACTTAATTTTTAATTTTCTTTTTGTTTCATTGATCTTTATCAGTTGTAATTTGTTGTTAATTTTCTTTTATATTTAGTTAGGTGGGCTAGTAATTATTTTGATTTTTTATTAAAAAACAACTTTTTCATTGATTAGTTGGTTGTACAGTTTTCTATTTTAAAATTCATTAATTTTTGCTATGCATTAGTTATTTGCTTCTTGCTTTTTTGTTTTTAGTTTCCTTTTTAAAAGGTTTTGCTTTGAGAATTTTATTGTTATTTTCACTCTGGTTTTTATTAGTATGAACAGATACATTTTCTTCTGATTATCACTTGAATTAGAGCCAAGAGTGTCTGATATGTAGTGTTAAATTGTCATTATTTTTCAAAAATTTGGCAATTTAATTTGCTATTTCCTCTTCCTCCAATGAATTAATAGAGTTTTTCTCCCCCCCCATGAAAAAGAGATATTGTTCTTGCTTATTTTAAAATTATATTATTTTCTAAATATATTGTATCCACGTAAGAAAATGTTATTTGCAATATTTATGCTTTATAGAAATTTGGGAGATTTGAGCAGCCAAATATATGGTCAGTTTTCATGACTTTTTTTGTGCACTTGAGTTAAAGGCACTTTCTCTGTTAATCTATATATTTTCATATGATCTATCCTCTTATTTTCTGTCTATTTCTTCAACCTTTGCCTGTAGTTTCTACTTCATAAAGTTAGGTGTTCTAATCTTTGGCCCATAGATAACCATAACGTCTCCTTTGTGTATTACAGTCTAACATTATAAACCGCCTCTTTTGCTGCTTGATACATCTTTGCCCATCCTTTCATTTTCAGCTTTCCGAACATCATTTTAGACTTATTTCATTAACTCAACATATATAGTAGACTTTTACTTTGAGTCAGTTTGAAAATGTTTCCCTTTTAGTAGATGGATTAAGCTCATTATGTTTAATAGGATTAATTTATTTTGAAGAAACTTGTATTATTTTGCACTTTATGTGCTATATGAATAATTTCACATTTCTATAGTTTTTTCTTTACACTCTCTAGTTTTATCTTTCCTTGTTTTTCTTTTTGATATTTTCATTTTGAATGAGAGGGATTTTCATCGCTGGAAATGTTTTGATTCTCATTTTTGGCCTTTTTTTTCCCTAAATTAAACATGGATTTTTTTTCCCCTAATGTCTATTCCTTCTGAAAGAATAAATTTTCCTAAACCAGCAAAGTAGGTAATTCTCTATGAGGAGTTTGGGTGTGGATTCCTAACTTTCTTAGTTTCTAAATTCTTTTGGTACAATGGAAGGCAGTTTTCTTCGTAGATGGCTCCTTTCATTTCAGTGGAGGAGAAAGATTGATAACGTCTTCTGATTTTATGATTCTCTTAGAATGCTTGGTTTCCACCACTTGTTTATTCTTTCCCAAAAACACCAATTCCCCAAGGAGTCCCTTTCTCCCAGAATCTATGGTTTGCCTTCCCAAAGTACTAATTTTGATTCCGTGTTTTCAAGTCCATTTTAAAATAATTCCCCAGAAGTCTATGCTTGTGACCTCCTTCAGTACCTAAATGTAGGACTCTTTCTCTCTCATGGGTTTCTGTTCAGTCTCCTCCTCACTTGTAGCTTTCAGATCTGGCACTACTCAGATTGGTATGTTTGTTTCCTTACTTTTATGTAAATTAAGGATTGTGGTATTTTCTGTCTTCTAGTTAAGATATAGAAAGGCATTAAGGGTGGTTTCACATGCGTTCCTTCTTATTCTATATGGGTTTTTTAGAGGCTGTGAGAAGAGATTCCAATGTAGGTGGTTGTCATTCTACAGAAACCCAGAAGTGTTTCCTTTTTTTCACAAAACAATTACAATATGGTTTTATACCAATGGGAATTATATAGTATGGAAAGGAAGTATTAGGAGAGAACTTTTGAAATGATTTCCTTGCATAAGAGCAAGAGAGAATAAGGTCTAGTACCCAAGGCAAAAAGTCACTTTTAATAAAAGCAAGGAGAATTTGTGGTAAAGTGAGAGAGGGCCGAGTTATGTGTAGTGAAAAGCAAGTTAATAGGCAAAAGATTTGTTTTGAGCTTGTGGAAGTTCTTTGTATTTTTATTGAAGTTTAGCCAGTTTACAATGTTGTATTCATTTCTGGTGTGCAACAGAGTGATTGAGTTATGTACATATATAAATTATATATTTATATAAAATATTTTTCAGATTCTTTTCCATTGTACTCATTACAAGGTTTCAAAATTGTTACCAGTGCTATACAGTTTCTATATTTTATATATAGTAGTATATATATTTATATATATAAAGCTCAAATTCCTAATTTATCCCTTCTCTCTTTCCCCTTTGGTAACCATAATTTTGTTTTCTATGTATGTAAGAACTGACTCATTTGAAAAGACCATGATGCTGGGAAAGATTGAAGGTGGGAGGAGAAGGGGATGACAGAGGATTAGATGGTTGGATGACATCACCAACTTGATGGACATGAGTTTGAATAAGCTCCAGGAGTTGGTAATGGACAAGGAAGCCTAGCATGCTGCAGTCCATGGAGTCGCAAAGAGTTGGACAGGACTGAGTGACTGAACTGAACTGAAGCCTGTTTCTGTTTTGTAAATAAATTCATTTATATCATTATTTTAGATTCCACATATAAGCAATACCTTAAGATAGCTGTCTTTCTCTGTCTGATTTATTTCACTTAGTGTGATAATCTCTAGGTGTATCCATTGCTGCCTCTCTTCTTAGTAATGTGAGATTAAGACCAGTATCTGAGAGGAAGATTGGAGTGGGTATCATGAGGAGGGAGTGGAAGTATACCCAGAAGATACTCAGAAGGGTGTGGATATGTTAGTAAGAAAAACAGCATGATATATGTTTTTAGCCCAATTTATTTTGGAAATATAAATATGTTCATATAGCATGTTTTCATAAGCTGATTAAGTATTAGAGACAACCAAAACTGTAGTTTTGCCAAACACTTTAAAGATAGAAAGGGATTTTTAAAAAAGACTTAAAGTTCTATTGAAGCTCAGAGAAAAGACATAATCTGAGATTATGCAGGAGAGATTATAAATTAAGTGTATGGACAGACTGTGGTCAAGATGGCTTTGGGCAAGGTCCTTACAGGTAGAACTAGAACATAAGCAGCACCTGGAAAGTATGGGGATGTAAGTGGAAGAGGCTGCAAAGAGAGGTTGTTTCATGCAGGAACCATGTGAACAAAGTCCTGATGTGGGTTGTGGGCTGTGTGTTAAGGAAAATATGAAAATGTCTAATTTTTCTGAAATAGGTAGCTATAAAATTAGAAAGTAAGAAACAGGAATGAAAAAGTAGATACGTAAGATATCAAAGCAAGTTTTAAATGCCTTACTAAGAAAGCTAGGACTTCACAAATTGAACAGGAAAGATTTTGGAAAAACAAATTTTAAAAACTTTGAACACTGTAGTGATTTCTTAAAGCAAGCAATTTTAAAACTCCTTGCTTTGAGAATTCTAGTCTGCCAATAGCATGTTTTGGATCTGGGGAAAAGTAGAAATCAATAGTCCTTCTGAAAGATAATTACAATATTCCAGGGTAATAAGGATATGAACTCACGGAATGGCCCGTAGAATCAGGGAAAGAAGGTTCAAGTGTGACAAATAGTTGAAAATTATATGTCTATGTAATCTAGATTAAATGAAAAAAGTAGCTTTAAAGATAAATACTTTTTAAAGCTAATTCATAATATAGAACATTTGAGCACTTAAAAAAATTTATATTTTGGCATTGACAAGGAAGATGCTTGGTAGACTAAACTAGACTATTACTTAATTGACCTTTCCTGTGTTAGTCATCCGAGGGCAATGACTTTTCCAACTTGCCAAAGGCATTTGAAACTAACTATTCTCCAAAGGAGTTGAATGAATAGTCCTTTCAAATGACAGCCATTGATCCAATATGGTAAAAACAGACTGTCAGCCACTTCAAAATAGAGCCTTCTGAAGTCATTTATTGATTTGGTCTGATTTAGAAGTAAATTTTTCCTAAAATTATCCCCCAGACCTAAGCCAGTACAATGTAACTGAAACCTACTATGTAATATATAACATCTCTATGGAGAAGGCATAGATATAGTTCTCTCACTTTGTATAAGAACATGGCTCCTAGCAGTGATGGGTACTGTTGATTTCTCCCTTCCATGTGGTTGATTGTTAGTATGATTAGGGAGAAAAGGCCATGTGCACATGCTAAGTAGTGACTGAGCATCCTGAATAGAGGTTTTTGGAAGTAAGGAGGTCATTGGAACCAGGTTTAGTTCCCAAATCTCACTCAGTATTACCTCCTCTAACTGTAGGAATGGGCTTTCTTATATACTTTTTTGCTATTAACACTCTTGGTTTCATTCTTTCTAATCCAGTAAGAATTTAACTCACTTTTATGTTTTTTCTTGGTACTCTCTAGGCCCTGAAAAATATTCAAATATATTTTAAAAGTTTCTAATAAATAGTAACATCAGTAATCAGAGAGAAATTGAAACAAAAAAACTTTGCTTTATTTTCCCTCGTTTCCCCATGTCTTTCATTTTTCCTTCTCTTCTCCTTTCTCCTCACTTATCTTAGCCAAAATCAATAATTTAAACTTTCTTTTTATATTGTTTTTGATCTCTCTCAGCTAAAAACGTGACCAAAGTCCTGGAAAATCTGTCCCTGTCTTTACTTGTTTCCCTAAAAGCATACCTGGTGCTTGAGTATCTTCATATGTAGTGGAAGATACCACAGTTTCAGGGGATAGCATCTTCCTTTTTTTTTGATCCTCCAGAACATCCACCTTACCATGTGAGTAGCACTTGCCCAGTTAACTTCTTCACTCAAGTCTATGACTGTGGCAACTAGTGATCTTTTGATTTCACCAGGCCCAGTATCATTTCCTGTCTCAGGCTTACCTCGGCTCTCACTATGTCTACAGAGTACTGAGATTCTCTGAGCATGTAGGCACAATTCAGGCAATTTCCTTTGTAACAATCAATGTAGAGTTTCTTGCTCTGATAACTTGACCTTGGCAGTCTCTCCACATTCTTAGCTATGTCCTTTTAGCTGGGTCCCATGAGAACAAGTTTCAGAGAAAAACGACATCTCAGGCCCTCTTTCAGACAGACCACCAGGTTGGCATGAGTTTCCCAGATTGGTACCTGGTTGAAGGTGTAGCTTCCCTCCTCACTGACTGATCTAACGAACATTTCCCTCTCCAGGCCTACAGTGGAATATACTTAACTGATTCATGCCTCTGTTTTCTTTCTCTATTCTCCTTTCTAATCCCCATTGTCTGGAAATCACCAATCATCTTTTCTTCTTATTTCCAAATATGGATAACTTACTCTATATATAAACTCATTGGTTCAGCAAGCTAGTCTTATATCTGAACATGTTAGAGGAAGAAGGGATAAAAAAGACAACTAACTGTCTTTCAGGAAAATCCTATGTTCCAAAACAATTGCTTGCTACAAGTCTCATTATTGTACATCACATGCAAAATTTGTTATTTTTCTAAGCATTGTTTCTGAAACAAATTTCAAGGCTCCAGGAAATAGACAGCTTGGGCAGACCAGGAGAGGGCCAAAGGTTCAGAAAGGTAGAAGGGAAGCACATGAAGAGCTTTAAAAAGTTGCCCTTGTTCACTTCAGTTCAGTC
>SJYV01008123.1:0-10768 GCA_006410875.1 Neotragus pygmaeus
ACACACACACACACACACACACACACACACACACACACAGAGAGAGAGAGAGCTTGATTATCCATTTCATAGTTTATCCACAATTTGTTCATCCATTACCTTTTTGAAGGGCATCCTGTTTGTTCCAGTTTCTGGTGACTATGGATAATGACACTATTAGCATTTGTATATAGCTTTTCTCTTAAACATAATTTCAAAATCAGGTGAATAGATACCTAAGAACTTGCTCAATGTCCCTGAGGTTAACATATGCTCTAACCAGGCTTTGTAAGAAATGGACATGAGTTTGAGCAAACTCAAGGAGATAGTAAAGGACAAGGAAGCCTGGTGTGCTGCAGTCCATGGGGTCACAAACAGCTGGACATGACTGTGACTGAACAGCAACAACAAGAACCCACTAGCGTCTCCTAAGGTGGCTGTGCTGGCTTTCCTTCCTGTGCTTGTGAAAGTAGCTTATCATTTTTGTGTTGGTTTTGCTTTTCTGCCATCAAAGTCCAGTTTTTAATCAAGACTGCTCACATGCTGTTGATTTATTCTAGCAGTCTAGATACCAGGATACACTAACACTTCTCGTTCTGCTTCTGATGGCTTATCTGCAGTTCCTCTTTCCTCTCCTGCTGCTACTTTATTTTCTATAAAGGCACAGGTATGTGAGAAGGTGGTTAGTGTTTTCATTTTTTGTTTGTGTCTCACAAGCTCTGTTTTGTTTTCCTTTCCCAGCTGGAGCTGGTGGAGCTGTCACGGTGCTGCTGTGTTGAATCCAGCCTGCCGTTCTCTCCTCCAGCAGGAACCTCCTGTCAGGCCAAGAGCTAAGAAACGGGCTCCCTGAGCAGTTTATTAGGCTCAGTTAGAAGGTCCAGTCAATGTCAGTGAGAAACATGGATAAGAGAGAAGCCAAGGAGCTGTGTGTAGTCCCGAACCCCCTAAAGATGCAGAGAAAACTGAAATAGAAGTGACACTGTTTGAACTGGTCAAATACGTCCTATGAGCACAAAGGGATGTGAATGGTTTTTGTCTTTTCTTTCCAAAATCTAATATCACCTTGTATCTGTAGAAGTCATGCATGAGAGTCAGAATTAATGTTCATGTATAATAAATGAGAATTGATTTAAAAAGCATTATTACACACAGGAAATATCATGTCCAAATGAGATTATAATTCAGAAAAATCATCAGGAAAATCCTTACATTAAGGGTTGCCATTCATTGTGGGATATACCTAATTTTAGCCAATGAATGGGCTTTCCACGTGGCCCTAGTGCTAAAGAACCCATGTGCTGATGCAGGAGACATAGGAGACTTGAGTTTGATCCCTGAGTCGGGAAGATCGTCTGGAGGATGACCTGGCAACCCACTCCAGTATTCTTGCCTGGAGAATCCCCTGGACACAGGAACCTTAAGGGCTACAGTACTTGGGATCACAGAGTCAGACATGACTGAAGGGACTTAGCATGCAGACATATGTGCAGCCAACGAATATGGGGCATTATAGGTGGATGATAGATTGATAGTAGGTAGAAACATAGAAGGAAAAAATGATAATAGATAGATGTGTGCTTCAGTCATGTCTGACTCTATGCAACCCTATGTGTAGCCCACCAAGCTTCTCTGTCCTTGGGATTCTCCAGATAAGACTACTGGAGTGGAGTGCCATGCATTTCTCCAGGGGAATCTTCCTGAACCAGGGATCAAACTGGGGTCTCTTACATCTCCTGCAGTGGCAGATGGGTTCTTTACCACTAGTGCCACCTGGGTAGCCCAATAGATAAATGATGGGTAGAAATATAGATAGATAATAACTAATATCTCTTATAACACATTCAGGTACGTGATATTAATCTCCAATCTCTTTTGCTGTTGAGAAAGCTAAGGAGATGCAGAGAAGGTGAGTCTATATCTAACAGGAAGCAGAATCATCTTTGAATCCAGTCTGAGGACTTCACCAGCAACCCGTATCTTGTGATTTTTAAATAATGGCATCCCCTTGTTAAGTGACTGTTTCACGTGCTAAAGCACATTTCATCACCAACAGGCACCATGAGCACTATTATTATTTCACACATGTGGTCACAGATGCTCAGAGACATCCAGTGACCTGCTGAGATTCAGCAGCTGGCGGAATATGAATAGAACCTGAAGATGGGGGGGATATGAACCTGCCCCAGGTGGTCTCAGCCTAGAGCCTGCATCTTGGCTGGTCCACCCTGCAGCCTCTCCTCCCAGCAGCCCCGTCTGTGCTCACCTCAGCCTCCATCCGTCTATTCTGCACTGGGATGTGCCCTTCTGGTTTCAGAGCCGTCTGCGCCTTTTACTGTTTCCCCTGAAAATGGATGTCGAATCTTCTAGCTCTTATCTTTCCAACATCAGTGGATTTAGCCCACAATCTACCCCCCCCCACCCAGAGCAGTTAAGTCGTTGTGCACTATGGTGACAGAAGTGTGGTACTAAATCTCTCTTCTGAAGAGACAATTCTTTCTAGGAATCGAGCTGAAAATAAACCCCATGAAGTAAGGAACATAAAACTATCTAGGCGAGGCCCACAGTGATTGTGCAGAAAGAGTGGTGTGTCTCATTACAATCACATCAAAAGCCTGCTGAGAGAATGGTATTCAGATTAGAGACTTTTCAGGTGTGGCTGGAATGATCAAAGGATGGCTGACATTCTCTGCATTGTATTTAGAAGCCGATGCTCTAAGCTTCAAGGTGACAAGGGAATGTTACATGTGATGTATGAATTTGAGCTGCAGAACTTTAGGAAGTCAGTTGGGATAGATGGAGAGTCAGATGGTCCATGAAGATCAGACCCAGCTCCATGTCATGTGATAAGATAGGTAATTTATGTGCTCTCTTCTAATGTTGATTAGGCTTCTTCCAGACCCTATCCTGAAATCCAGGATCAAAACATTATGCATGAAATGCTACCTTAAAATTATCAGACTTAACTTCTGCTCCATAAAACCCTTCTGGGAATTCCCTGGTGGTCCAGTGGTTAGGATTCCATGCGTCCACTACAGAGGGCCTGGGTTCGATCCCTGGTCAGGGAACTAAGATTCTAAATGCTACGTGGTGAACAAGCAAACAAAAAAAACACACCCTTTCTCTGATTCTATCCACATTTCTGGAAGGGCAGATGATCATGGTTCTATATCATTATATTTCTTCATCTGCTGCCAACTCAAATTATGAGAGGCAATTCTAAAATGTTCTGTCCTATTGTTCCAATAGGTCTGGGAAAACATTTTAGAAATACATCATGAGCATCATGTCCACAGTCTCAAAGCTCTTTTTTTAACTGAGAAAACAAAGCATCCTGTCCTCCCTCTTTTTTTTTGCGGGGGAGGGGGGGTGTTTGGGGTTTGGATAGTGTTGAGGAATTGGTGTATCATAGTCCCTAATTCCAGACGCATATTCAGGAATTTCACAGACGTGTCACAGGAACAAAATGGGAGCTTGGCAACCAAATCTGTGAACGGGAGCAGAGCCAGGGCAGAGCCATGGTGTTAGAGATTTGGGGACGTGGCCGCCCTTGCTGGGTGGCACAAAGACAGAAGAATGGCTTAGGAAACTGGAGGAAAAAAGAGTGGATCTCTGGAGGCCCTGGGTCAGTATTCCCTGCAGCAACAAGACCCTAGCTAACAAACTAGCGCAGCATAAGGAACAGTAAACAGACCTCGAGGTGGATGGTTCATCTGTGACTCTCCATCACCTGATTTCTAGATTGCTCTGTTTCCAAGGAGTGGTAAGTAAGGCTCCAGGAACACAGCAGATCCACACGCCCCTCCTGTTTGTGGCCATGAAGCTTGTCTGTTCTCAGGGAGATCGCTCCTCACTTCTGTTTCCTGCCTTCCTCCACTCGTCCACCGCCATCTGCTCTCCCTGCCTCACCTGTTTTCTTTATGTTTACCTCCTTGTTTCTCTTTTCCTTCTCTCTCCAGCCTTCTTCTGTTGCCGTTTCTCTTTTGTCAACTCTCCTCTTCCAGTGACCATCAATCACGATACGAACATGTTCTCTATTTATCGAAACAAAAGCAATCTCTGCCCTGTTATTTTTAATATAAAAGAAACAAAATCTCTGGTGAGTCTGTCATTGAAGGTTTCACCAACTGTCTGAAAATCAACCTCCCTGATAATTTTTACTATTTCCATCTTCAGGCAAAGACACCGATGCTCTTAGGAACTTGAGAAAAGGCCGACGGCTCATCATTGAACAGAACCTGTTTTTTTTCAGACTAGCTTCATTCTACTTTCGGTCTATGAGGCAGAAGATAAACAAAGAGGGCCCTGGGTTGTGGTCTAAGCTTCACTGTATTTTTCTCCTCGGTAGAAAGTCAGGCTCATACACGTGAAATATGTAATTTCCTCGGAGGGCATGACCAAAGTTCTGGCTGGGAAATTATGGAGTTTAGCCAAGGGGAACAGAGTCTTTCTGATCTCACTCATTATTTCATCTGTGTCCNATTTTTGCACAAGGGGTGGGGGTGACCAGCTCTACCTTGTAGTAGAGAAACAGAAAGTGACAATCTGATGCAGTTTGCATGAGTGATAACCAAGCTAGGTATCGAAAGATCAGTGTAAATTTCACAAGTAATACATGGCAGAGGTGGTTCTTGGATGATAGGAGTTCTAAGAAGATACGGTAAATGGCCAAATCATGAAGAATTTGTATTCCACACAAAAGAGTTTGAACATTTATTCATAAAATACTAAAATACAGGGAGCTAGTGAAACATATGATCAGATTTGGTAGATGAACTGAAAGACAAATTCAATGTGGAGAGTGAAGAATGCACCAGAGCTAAAGTGGGCAAAAAGGCAGAAGCATAGATACAAGAGTACATAAAGGATAACCTATTGTGTAAATGAAATTTACTTTATATGACTCATTTATTTGACACATGATCATTGCTTTCCTTTTAATGACTGCTTCCAGAATTTTCCTGAGCTGTGACGAAACACCAGCTTCTCTATACTTTGTAGATCATCCCTCTTTGTCTTTTTGTTTTCACATATTTCAGTTTTATATCCATTCTTTTACTTTACGCCTCATAAAAACCAGCATGTACCTAACCTCTTTAAATTTGATCAACAAATTCTTTTAATATACTTTATCATGTTTATCTGGACCAGATATTTGAAATGTAAATTTTAGAAAACATTTTGATCATAATTAATAAGGATTTTCTTAAAATTACCTTACAACAATGAGATTTAATTTTCTTTTACCAATGTTTTCCTCTTACCTATTCTGAGCCTGTCCTCATAAAAAATAAATAAGAGAAAAAAGAAAGATAAGACTGAAAACACCTTGTTGGGTTTAGTTCAAGTAAAGCCAAAATATCCCAACCCTAACCCTGATTAAATTGAAACAGTTTTGTATATGATTTCAGAGGAAAGGACTCTACTGGAAGAAAAAAAAAAATGCATGATAACTTCTGTGTAATTATTGACCTATTTGTTGTTAGTATACTTTCATGAAAAGTTCAAATGGCATTTCCCAAATTGTCACCAATAGACACAACAGATATTTGAGCAAGTTTGCATCTGAACAATTATTAAAATAGATTTGCCTAAGTTGAAGTGAATTTAATGTTTTATATTCTCAAATTGTCCTTTTGAGTCAAGTTTGGATATCAAGAAGGACTGTATGATATGTGTAAAGAATTTAGAAGGAAAACTACCTTGAGTACTAGAAAGAAACAGAAATCCAAGTCCTACTTTATCAGAAAATCTAAATATAACTCTTCTCCAACACTGATACATCCATCTTTGTCTTCCTTAGAGAGTTCAAGTAGCTTTCTCAGTATAGCCTATAAATAACTCCTATTGGAATATCTTGAGAGAGGGCTTAACATATTGATAAATACAATTGAGAGCAGCTAAAGGAATTTGTGATTGATATAGTTCCAGAAGGAAATAAGGGACCTGGAGACAGATTCAAGCATACACATATGCCAATCATAGCAAATGGATGCTCAGGGTGGTAAATGTGGGTTACTCTCACAGCAGCGGGCTGTGTCGAGTTACCCAAGTGCCATAACTGGGTATAATAATCACACACTTGTCTTAATGTGTCACAATCTTAACAGGACAAACCACTGTCCACTTCAAATGGAGACAGTCTGGCAAACCTGATCAGATTATTGCTGTCATTATTTCAAGCAAATTAACAGGTTACAAGATTGTTCACCTTGTCTGACACCATTGTGAAGTTTGACAGCCGGGGTGTCAAATGAGAAAATACATCAGACTGATTTGCAAAGAGCTCACCTAAGATGACTCATTCAGTCCAAAGGGTGTCTACGTGGATGAATGGTTAACAATGAGACGCTTCCCTGAGGTCAGTTTAGCACTAAACACAGTTGCTGTTTCCTCCAGAAGTCCCTGGAATAGTTATGCTCTGGGGTAAGGCTTTTGAAAAGGGCAACCTGACCATTAAAACCCAATACAGTTGCCCTCTTTGTATCAGGGATTTCTCACTGGAAATCATTGCTTCCCAGGCATCACCAGGGATCCACAGCTATATATACAGGAAAAACAGTTTTCAGTGTCATTCATTAATACTATCACAGATTAGCGAAAGGGGAAAGCTTGGTCAGTGCATTTGAGAAGGGCAAGATCCCTCTTTAACAAACAGTTATTTCTTCTGTATCAGAAAACAGCATCATTCTTTACTGTCCTGGCTCCCTCATGGTCTTAACTAAGTCAGCTCTGTATTTCCGGTCTCTCTGGTACACGTCAGCGTGTGTGCGTGTGTGCCCGCATGTGTGCAGGGAGCACTGGCACCATACTTCCTGTGTGGGTGCATGCATGCTCAATTAGTCGTGTGTGACTCGTTGAGACTCTTTGGACTGTAGTCCTCTAGCTCCTCTGTCCATGGGATTTTCCAGGCAAGAATACTGGATTGAGTTGCCATTTCCTCCTCCATGGGACTTTCCTCACCCAGAGATTGAACCTGCATCTTCTGCATCGGCAGACAAATTCTTTACCACTGAGCCACCTGTCCGTAATCCTAATCCTAAACCGTTCCTAATCCTAACCCTGTCTCAGCTTAATATGTCGTGTCATTTAGGATGCAAAAAGGAGTGGTAGATAGTCCCAGCCTCCCATATTCTACTAAGTCAGGGGTAATTGACTTTTCTTTCACATTGTCGATAAGTGCTAAGGGAGTTCTGCCTCCTCTTCAATTTCTTCCCTCTTAAATTCCTAAATTCCTTAAAAAAAAAAAAAAAAACCTCCACCATGACCAACTTGTCTTCACTATGTGATCAAAGCAAAAACTTGGTAAAAATGTTATAAGCAACATTTCTATCAATATGTGAACATTGTTACTACTGATATATCTGACTGTTTTATTCCATGTGCTATTTTCCCTGTATTTTTATGCACACATTTTTAAACTTTCATTTTCCCCTTTCTGCCTTCCATTAGATTTTTGATGCAGCATTTGTTCTCATTTTTCTCTTCTACTATTTGGAAACTTTTCCCCACTCTTGATTGGAAACTTAAGATTAATACAATTAGAATTTGATTCTTCCAAAATTCAAAAACAAAATAAAAACTAAACTCTCAGGTAAAATTAGGCTATATTTATCAGCAAATAAGAGTACAAAAGGAAAGAATATTAAAAGTAAAGAAGGAAATACAACCAAATCAAAAAAATACAAAACTATATCAGGATCCTTGCCCCCTTAAAATAATCTTGTATTTATAAATATTTAAGTTCGTTCTGTAGCTTGAAATAGCAAATTGGAGTGGATGTGTAGAGTAAAAAAGACTTTTTAATTTGTTTCTATTGCTTATTAATGCTACTCCCTGTGGTACTTCCCAGGTGGCACTAGTGATAAAGAACCCAACTACCAGTGCAGGAGATCAAAGTGACACCAGTTCGATCCCTGAGTTGGGAAGATCCCCTGAAGAAGAGCATGGCAACCCACTCCAGTATTCTTGCCTAGAAAATCCCATGAACAGAGGAGGCTAATGGGCTGCAGTCTATAGGGTGCCAAAGAGCTGGACACAACTGAAGCAACTTAGCCTGTATGCACACACCTAGTACTGATATTTCCGTTGCTCTCAGACCTGTGTTCAGTTCAGGTCAGTTCAGTTGCTCAGTCATGTCCGACTCCTTGCGACCCCATGAATCGCAGCACGCCAGGCCTCCCTGTNTTCATTGGAAGGACTGATGCTGAAGCTGAAGCTCCAATACTTTGGCCACCTGATAGGAAGAACTGACTCAGTGGAAAAGACCCTGATGCTGGGCAAGATTGAAGGCAGAAGGAGAAGGTGACAACAGAGAATGAGATGGTTGGATGGCATCACCGACTCAATGGACATAAGTTTGAGCAAGATCCTGGAGTTGGTGATAGACAGGGAAGCCTGGCATGCTGCAGTCCATGGGGTTGCAAAGAGTCAGAAACGGCTGAGCGACTGAACTGAATTGAAGAGGTGACAAGGCAGACTGAATTTCTTTCTTCTAAGAAGATACATTCTGAACACTGCCTGTCGTGTGCAGTTTTTTTACACCACAAATCTATATTCTCATGGACACCTGCTTAAAGTCACCAGACGGAAATGTGAAATGAGAGCCAGAGGTCAGCAGACGCCAGCCCCCAGGCCGGACTCAGGACCTCCACCTGATTTTAATACAAGTCCAGTGTGGTTTCCATGTTTATAAATGGCTAAAAGACGTCAAAAGGAGAAAAACTGTGTGGCACGTGAAAATTACAAGAAACACACATTTTGGTGTCGGAGAACACGCCTGCACTGGGACAGTCCCACCCATTTGCTGGCAGAGCCTGACTGCTGCCCCACTGGGCCTCCACGCAAGAGGCTACTGATCTCTGTCCTACAGGAATCTAACTTCCAGGCCATGAGGTCTTATCTTTTTTTTTAACCTAGAAAATTATCCATTAACTTGTTTTAATCATTTGTTTTCCTGTTTAGTCTGAGAAATGTTTACACATTTGCCCAGTTACTTAAGAAAATCCCCCAGGGTCCATGCACATCACGGGCTAGCACTCGTTGTAAACACTGGTTGTCTCCTTCCTACAAAAGCCTGTAAGTAAATGCCTCATTCTGTCTACTCCCAAAGAAAACACAGAGAAAATATTCAGTTGTTTTCTTAACAGTAAAGGCTATTTTTCTGGCTATGGTTTTTAAGTTTGTATTATTTCTGTGTAGACATTTGTCCTAAATGTTTTTCTGAAAGAGATATCCAATGCTACTAATTTTTCTCATCACTTTGTACTAAGGAAAGAAAAAGTTTCTTAACCCTATGGAACATGCTGAACATTTATTAAACCAAAAAAAATGAAGGATCATGTGCTGTGTACTTGAACTCTTGAAGTAAATGTTCAATTTAATTTTCTTTTTTAAGGTATGATTCATTTTCTTGTTCAAAATAACAGCTCCTGGAATTTCCACCAGAAGACAGCGTCTGGCCTGCGGCCAGGCTTCCCCCATGGTTGTAATTCAGCTGACCAAACCCCAGAGGGGCCAGTCCCCCCTGCAGGTGGCAAGCCACTGTCTGCCACAGATGGACCGGGGGTATAAAAATCACTCCCAACTTTCAGACACTCCCTGCTACTCACCCGGTACTTTTGACTCCATGCAAAGCGAGGAGGAAGTTCAACTACACATGCTGACCTCACCACAGAACCAAAGGAGCATGTTCCTCATGAAAAAGATGATCTTACGCAGTTAGAACAACTAGGTTAGTCGGTAACCCATACAGGCACCAAACCACCTCACCTCAAGGACGGGTGGTCTTTCAGTCCATCCCAGTCCTGCTTTGCACACCGAGCGAGCTCCCTAGCCTCCTCCCAGGCCCCATTGGCCATCGCTGTGGAGATGTCATTCAGTGTGTGCGCGGCCACTGCATACCTGGGGTGGGGGGACAGGCGGGAAACCACGACATTCAGGTTTCAGTGGGGGATGAGCACTGACGTACAGAACCTCACATCCTCACATCCCACCCAACACATTCAGATCTGCTTTTGAAAACACAAGGGTTACGTTTTATCTCAGTAATCATTTGACTATTACTCCATGAATAGCCTAGAAGTAAGTGTTCATAGAGGCCTCCCAGCCAGAAAGATGAAGATACACACACCTTACCATCACATCACACGTCACGTTACATGATGCAACACTGACCAGCTCTTCCTCCCTGACCTCCGGTGCCCAGTCACTCATTCATCCATTCAACAATCTGGGAGCAACTATGACAACATGTAACCAATCTCAGGATTATACAGAAGTGTAGGTTTGTTTATTTAATCACTAAGTCAGAGATGGCCAGAGGGACACTGCCCAAGGTAAGAGAATTATTTGGGATTTTCAAAAACAACTTCAGGGACAGTATCTGGGAGATGGCGATGCTGAAATGTTCTGAACCCATGTAACTGAAGAGAGACAGCTTCTCAGCATGTCTTTAGATACCAAAACAAAGACATGGGCCCCATAGTTCTCTAACACTGAGTGCACAGTCACTGTGCTCTGGACTCACTCTTGAGAGAAGAGCACACACTGGCACTGTGTGCAGAAACTGTCACATAAGCAAAACACAGAGTCCCCTAAGTGTAAAAATTTGCTCACACGCGCTTCCATCTACCTCTCTTTTAATACTCAACTGGACAGCTCTAAGGCAATGAAAAATGGAATTGGAGAAAACATTCTAACTGGAAGATCTGACTGAAAAAGTTATTCCTACTGAATACAAATAAGATATTGACCTTCCTAATAACTAAGGCTGCTGCTGCTGCTGCTAAGT